>APFE030233232.1:0-33778 GCA_000404065.3 Pinus taeda
CTACCAATAAAGTGTCTTCTTGTTTTCTTCCCAATTTTCCCTAGTCAATGCTGACCAGTACCTCTTTATTTTTGTCAAGCTTGAGGAAGATAACATCTGCTTTTTCTATAATCCGCCCTTCGAGTGAACATGTCACTATGTTTTAGCGAGCCTAGCGACAGTGAAACTCGTTCTCGTCCTATTGGATGAGTTTGTCGCTATTTAGTTTAACGATTTTAATGACAAATATAACTCGGTCTCTTTCAATTTTAGAGAGTCTGAAAGAAACAAAAAGAAGACTTCGAAGTTTCTTTTTCGTTGTATAATCCCTTAAGTCCGAAAAAGCGTAAAATAATACAAAAGGGATGAATTTTTGATATTTTTAACGAGCTGAACAAGACAAGCACTTGACCTTTTTGTGTAATAATCCCCCAGGTCCAAAAATATTAAAATCTAGAGGAGGGATAGCACTTCCAATGCCTTTTAACGAGTCGGAGAGGCCAATCGCTCGGCAATATTTTCATATTTTAAGATTCAGGTGAAAAGAGCTTAAAGAAGACTCGTTTTCGAGGAATGAGTGATAGTTTCGGGTACCAGCTGATTCCAAGTAAGGTTTGGAATTTTCCAATCATGATATTGTTACAAGGATGGCTAACAGAATCACTCTTCGTAGATGTTCCTCGAAGGGGTAAACAATCATATGGGGGTGAACGATCGGCTAAAAATATAGTGGAGGTGATGGCGAGAACATGACCAAGGCTCAAAATCTGGCGATAAGGCATTCACAATGGTTATTTACCCGTTCATTTTTTAACGAGCTTAAACGCGGGGAGAAACACTTGCTCATGACTTATGTTTATTTTTTAACGAGCATGAACTATGCACTAAAACTGCTCATGGAGAGTTTATTTTTTAACGAGCTTGAACTCTGCAACAACATTGCTTGCCATGATGGTCATTGATTTTTCGATTTACCCTTAACATTTTGTTCTTTCAAAGATAGTACTACCTGTTCATATGCTTCATCAAACCGATTAGAAATGAAAACCTATGCATGATAAATGAGTCAAAACACCAATATTTTACTTGAATTACGTGCATAGTAAATTAAAAGTGACTTTTTACCTCTCATTTTACTATTTCATTTGAATTTGGCTTGTTAGAGCTTTAGAGGTGCTTTTCCCCGCTGATTTTCACCAGCTGATTCTGGGAGATTACGTGGATGATTCTTGACGTTGTTCAGACCAGGTAGTAGCTAAACTTGTGCTCTTTCATTACATGCCTTTCATTTTTTATTTTGAGCTCATTTCCCTATTTGGCTAAGCCCCTGGGGTTTGAAGAACTCACCCTAGGATCATCACACCCTTCCTTAGTCGAAAGGTGCGATGCATACTGATGTCTCCACTGACTAGTCAATATGCATTGCTCCTAGAACACTTGCTGGGGTGCGATGGGCATAGGGAGGAAAATTTTTGCATGGTTTCCTCATGAAATTTTTGCCTATTTTCACCAAATGAAGATCCTGACTCTTCCCTTGTTTGTTTTTCAGAGATTAATCAGAGGAAAATGGTTGTCACATGGCAAGAACGTGAGCATGAAGAAGAGGACGTTGTTGCTTTACATTATCCGAGCATAGTAGCTGCATTACGAAATTGTAGCTTACTGAAGTTTTTCCGTATCTCGAGCATGAGGCAACAAATTAGTTTGTTGCAGTATTTCATCAATGCTTGGGATCCTATCAACTAGGTATTCCAGATTAGGGTCAAATCGATCCCCTTAACAGTGGTGGACATCTATTTTCTGACAGGCTTGTCGAGGCACGGTGCCCCTCTCTCTTTATCAGGTTCTTCCCGTGGGGGTGAGTCTGTAACGGAGTACATTCACCGGAATTACAAAGAGGGATCTCAACCGAGTGTAGACGGCAAGATCAGCATTCGAGACGTCACTGACCGGCCCTTGCAGACCATCCTATTTACTTTTTCTAGACTGGCTAGTAGTTTTGCTCTCCATATAGCCAACAGATCTTATATGCAGTATACTCTGGAATGCCTTGAAGCAAAGGTGTTCAATTGGTGTGATGCAGTACTTTCTGTGATGAAGGAACAGTTGACCAAGGTGAATAGTGGCAGATCCAAGAACTTTGGTTATGGTTCTATTTTGACTGCTTTCGCCTTAGAGCGAATCCCACTGATGTAGCCACAGTATATATCACTTGGCCTACCTCCACCGACAGAACCACAGATGCAGAGATGGGTTGATCTCATGTCTAGGCATGTTGTCCAGCCCCAGATTTCGTTTTCTGAGACCTTTTTTGAGTGGTTTGACCATGAGGAGATGGTCTACGCCAGATTCCCATATGCTAGTATGGACTTCCGAGGTGATCTGGATTTGGTGTTGTCGGCTGGAGAGAAGTGGGGCGTCATGGGTAATTTTCTTCTGACCATATCTCTATTCATTGTTGTTTATAATGTTCTTATATTATTCTGATCAATACTAATCAAAATTTATGTGTACATGTAGATGTTGGCTCAATTCGACTAACAGTCCACCGTAGAGACCTAGTGGCCGCTCTAGTAGGAGAAGCAGTTGGGAGGGCTATCTTTCGTGACCTTGATGTGGCCGAGACTCTTTCGGCACTACAGGACCAGGTTGAGGGTCTTACCCTTGGCATCCCAGACGTGAGGACTGATGAGCTGCCTTTGCAGTTGCAGCGACATACCACTGGAGTGCCGAGTCGATGGACTAGGCTCTTACGCATGATTGCACAGGTGGTGACTTGTTATCACCAACACCATTAGGCTAGGGTGCCCCCTAGCATTTTTGAGTTTTGGGTCATTTGACCAATTTTTTCTTGGTTACAGAACATTATGTACAAACTATAAATAGTTACGGAATATATTTTTGATTTTCGGAGCTTTATTTTGGTTCAGTTACATGATCTTGCTGCATATATTGATGTGATGCTTCTTTTTATAAATGTCACAAATGTCTATCTATCACATAATTTACCAATGAGTATGTTAATGTGTTTAAACTTCTAGATATATGCTGATATTGGATGAAATCAAACTATCTTTCCAAAATTTTGACCCTTAGGAACAAGCGATAGATAGCTGGATTTCGTACAGCATAGATGCCGGTGGGTTGTAGAATGATGAGCTATGAGTCTAGCCTGACGACAAGTTGGTATATACCATGTGCGATGACATCATAAAGGAGTTCTATTAATGCACTGTACTTAGCGATATTGTTCGTAGACCGACCAATACATACTCCTCTGAAACTTACTAACTTGCCGCTGGGATTAAAAATGGCCCATGTCATAGAAGACATATTCCGCAAGCTATGAATTGCTCCGTCGGCATATCCAATGAATGATTCCAGTAGGTTTGAAATCTGCAACGAATGTAAAAAGTGGATTACTTAACCAAATTAAATGCTCTTGGTGAAAACAAAAATGTAACAAAACCACGAGGATTACTATGTGAGATCAAGCATAGTAGTGTTTGAGGTACAACCTGTTACGAGGTTGCGCCAGTGGAATCCCATCATAGTCCATCAACTCGTAGGCTCCTTTTGCTAATACCCATTTAACAATATAGGGACCCATCCATAACGATTTGAATTTTCCTGCTACTAATTTATCGGATTCCTGGTCATAAAGTAGTACAAGGTCACCCTCTGAGAAGACGCAAGGTTTGACATTCTTGTCGAACTGTGCTTTGACTCGTTTCTTATGAGCCTCATTAGCTGAAGTTGCATTGTGACAGGTTTCACCCAAATGGATTAATTCCAAAAAACGAGCCTCTTCTTCTGAGGTTCCGGGGAGAAGGTCGACTGCGAATTTGAGGGATGAGATTTCACATTGGACCGGTAATATTTCTTCGAGACCGTACACCAATTTTAAAGGTGTGAATCTGGTTGCATTTCTTACCAATGTCCAGTATGCCCACAAGGCCGTGTACAGGATTAGGTGCCAATCTCGTTTGTGCGCTCTGATCATCCTTTGCAGCATGCACTTTAGGACTTTGTTGATTGCTTCAACTTGTCCATTAGCTTGTGGATAGTAGGGAGAAGAGCTGTCGTGGGACAGTCCTAATTTGGAAGCCAACTCAACCATCATGTGATTGCGAAAATGCAATCCATGATCTGTGACTATGGCCCGTGGAATGCCGAATCTGGAGACTACGTGATTGAAAAAGAAAAGGGCAGTCGTTTCACCACTATTGTTTAATGTAGGCATCGCCTCGACCCATTTGGTAAAATAGTCCACCACGACTATTATGTACCCATGCCCCCTGGTCGAGGTGGGGTTACATGTCATGAAATCTATGCCCCATTTGGCGAATGGCCCAACAGCTACTACAAGTTGTAGCGGTGTGGGTGGTCTTCTGGTTTTGCTATCGAAAATTTGGCAAGCATGACAACTTCTAACTGCAGTTATGCAATCTTTGGACATTGTTGGCCAGAACTATCCTACTTGAAAAAAAATTTGCGTCATAGCATAACCAGATTGATGCCCCCCACGTGCACCTGAATGGCAGTCATTTAGGACTTTTTCGGCCTCCTCAAGGGTGAGGCACCTCCACAGAACTGTATTGATACCATGACGGTAAAGAGTATTACCGATGATCACATAGTCCTTTGCTTGGTATCGAATATGTCATTGTTCGGGGCATGAGGTATTAGACCTGTATGTTTGTGTCTGGAGATAAATGATTATATCTCCATACCACAAATCGCTTGAAGATATCAGAAACAAATTTTCATCCACGATTGCTTCTTCGGATGTTGCATTGTTGGACGACGATGGGAGATCACATAGTAACTCCGCGAATACCATGGCTTTCTTTGATTTGGATCTTTTAAATTCCAAATCAAACTCTTGGAGAATTGCTATCCATTTCGAATACTTTCCCCCCAGCAACTGTCATGACAATATATAAGTCATGGTGTTGCAATCTAAAAAACTGGTAGTTTTCCTAAAGATGACGTAGTGTTGAAATCTCTATATTGCTTGAAGAGCTGCGACGACCAGATTTTCAACGTAGGAGTATTTCATTTCCATATCATTTAAGTTTTGTCTTAAATAATATATAGGATGTTAAATTCCATTGTCTTATTGAACTAAGACCATTGCTATGGTCGTATCTGCTGCAGCCAGATATAGGTTAAAGTTTTTTGATAATCAGGAGCATACATTAATGACGCTTGTATTAGAGATTTCCTTTAAGCGTCAAAGGAGGCTTGCGCGACCTGGTCCCAAATGAAGGGTATGTCCTTTTTCAACAAATGGTATAACCTTTAGCTAGTTCAGCATAATTTGGAATGAACCTCCTGAGGAAATTTGCTTTCCCTTGGGGTTTCTAAATCTGAAGCAGGCTTAAAGGTGGAGGAAAATCAAAGATTTCCTGAACCTTGCAAGGGTCGAGACAAATCCCATCCTTTGAGACAACGAAGCCAAGTAAATGACCAGAACTGACACAAAACACACATTTGTGTGGATTGAGTCTTATCTTGTAGTGTCGGCAGCATAAAAATATTGCTCTCAAATGGCGCGGATGATTAGTCCACTTTCAAGAATGAGCTGGGAGATCGTCGAGATAAGGTTGAATGATTTTTTTGATGTTGTGGAAAGCATAGTTGATTGCTCTCTGAAAAGTCGCCCTTGTGTTCTTCAAACCAAAGGGTAGCTTGCAATATGCGAATGTGCCCCATAGACAAATGAATGCAATCTTTGACTGGTCCTGTGGGCGGATATTTATTTGATTATACCCAGAAAATCCATCCATGAATGAAAATATTTCATATCTGGCGCATTCATCAATAATATGGTCGATAAAGGGTGTAGGGTAGTTGTCTTTTGGACAAGCTTGATTTACATCCCTGTAATCAATGCGCACTCTAATATTTACTTGTTTTCTCATCACAGGAACAATATTCGATACCCAATCGGTTAGAGGAATGGAGTAAATGAAACCAGCATGGAGGAATTTTTCGACTTCTGCCTTGATGGCAACGGCTTTCTTGGGGTGCACCTACCTTAGCCGTTGTCGTACCAGTTTGACATCTGGATACATCTTAATCTCGTGTTCAACTATGCTCGAGTCGATACCTGGCATTTCATCATATGAGCAAGCAAAGACATCTCTAAAATCGCGAAGAGAGTGCTATATATTTCCAGTTCGGAAGAAGAACAAGATTTGCCAACATGAATGTTCTCTACAACATCTGTTTTGGTCGAAATGTTTATGGCAATAGTCTCTTCGATATTGGATAGGTTTCTTTCGGAATCCACCGTGTTTACAATATTCGTCAGAAAGTCAAATACTGAAGGATGTTGTAGGTAGCCGGAATTATCTTCTTTACAAGTCAGAATATGGGAATGATGGTGGTGATCTTCCCATGGTGCCCCATCAATCATCATCGATTGAATAATTCCTTCGTCTGTAAGGTGTACTCGTGACCAAGGATCTGAAGGGGTGCCATATTTCTTAGACCTATATATCCAAACGCTTGACGAGCGTTGATGTTGGTTTGCCTCCCATGCTAAGAACATTCATTGCTATAATATTTCCAGCGAGGTTAGAGGCAAAACCTGCAAATGATCCATTTTAACATTGTTTCTAACATCTTTTGAATGGAAGATATCATATTGCAAGTTCCTGCATTAGCCACTTTCGCCAAATTGGTAGGAGGCAGTAGGGTAAAGGTTCCCATTAACGTAGGGTCTTTTAGTAGGCCTACTATGATATTATGAAGCATGCTAGGGCTTCCAAGGATCATTGGAATGCTTCCCATAACTTGCGAACTATTGGGGAGAAAATTTTGTTGGTCGATGATTGTAATTCCTCCTTGGGAAGCAAATGCAATTTTCCTAAAGTAGGTCGACACAACAGCTGCCATGGCATATATCTAGGGTCTTCCCAGTAAGATGTTGTAATCAAGATTTCTGTTGATGACTTCAACATCGATTTCTACTGTTTTGCCCCCCAGTTCGACTTGAAAGTTATTTAGTATCCCATACGGGGTGTACATTCATCTGTCAAAAGCATTTAATGTTGTTGACAATCGCAACAAAGATGGAGACCCTAGAAAATTCCAGCAACTCATCGACATGATACATGTGGATGCTCCCTCGTCAATAATTGTTCTATGAACAGTTTTTTTGAGGGATTTCACTTGAATGAGGAAAGCTAGTTGAGCTGGTAACTGAGGGTCGTATCCTTTATGATTAAAAGATACAAGATTGGAATCCGTTGGGACAATCCCACCTATTTCTCACAATAAAGCCTGCTTTTGGGACAAGAAATTTTGCAACACTTCAAGAGTCGACATCGCTGATGACGATTAGGCTAAACCCTCCACTATATTATAGTGTTGTGCTGCTCAGGCACAAGGATTAAACATCAATTTGTGTACTACTCCCTTTGGTAGTTTTATTGTTAATTTAGGAATTATGGGTGACACGACTTCTGTTGAAGTCGTTGTTGAACTACTAGGTTGGTCATTGTCCTTGTTGTTCAACATTTGTGGATTCCCGTAATCTTTACTCCTTGTCGTTATAAGAGTGTCATTGAGTTGCTTCGAGACTGAAAACATTAGCAATTGGGATGGGGAAGCATTTTTGTTAGCAACCATATTCGTTCTTGGGTTCAAAAATGGATCAGTCAATACAGCCGAGGTTTTGAACTTTTGAAAGATTTTCTAAGTTCTTCTTTAAATGGACAATCCTGTGTCCAGTGATCCTCGTCACATATATGACATGGAGTTTTGGGTTTCGCATTCCCAGAAGGGTTTGAAGAAGATTTCCTAGGAGATGAGTCTCCCTGGTTTTCTTCTTCCCTTGTTTTTTCTTCTTGCCTCCTAGTTGCTTAGTTTCTTTGCCTTTGTCTGTTGACACAACATTTACTTCTAAGGCTAGAAGTTCTTCATTTGCACCTTGACTCGAAATTGCACGGGCATTTTTGGATGTGGCCTTTGTGGTTTTGGTTCATGTCGTGCCTATCACACCATCGCCGACATGAGAGTCTTTGTTTGATTTAGCAGGAGGAGGGACAGAGAATTCTGGTCTAGGAGGGTCAGGGATTTTATCGTAGACCGTGTCAGACTGAGTGTAAATCAAGTCTAGATATTGTGCACGAGCAATGACTTGCTCTTCAGTGATGACTCCCCCTTTGCCACATCTTCTATAATAGCAGATAACAATGACTTAATACACCATTCAGCCAATAGTTGATCAGGAACATATGTTTTTACCATTCTGCGATGACGCCGCCACTCATGAATATCATCGGATATGTGAAAGGTTGTCGTTTGTTTGAAATTGGTAAGTAGCTTAGTTCCTATTTCGTACCTGATAGGTAACTGAAAATGGGTTAAAAAGGTTGTGGCTAGGGTACTGAAGTTATCAAATGAAGCTCTAGGCAGTTTGATATACCACTTTTCTTCCGGACCAGTTAACGTGCGTTGAAAGAGGTGAAGTCGAATCGAATCATCATTGAGAGTGCTTGACGAACACCATAGATGAAATTTCATCACATGATTCGATGGGTCTTCACCCAGATTTCCATTGAATTTAGGAATATCCGATGGAATTTTATGCGGGATTGCCGGCCACCAAGGGGCGTAGGCAATTGGATCGTTCGTTAGTTGACTTAGATCTAGTAACTATAGAGTTGCCATGAAGGGAAACTATTGATTTAGGCTTGGTTGAGCATACCCAGGATAAGATGGAATTGTTTGGGCAGTCGGTATTTGTATATCATTATAATGCATTTGATGTTGGTAAATTTGGTAAGGTTGATGGGCATAACCATTATGATATGGTTGATACGGCTGCCCATTACTCGCAAAGACTTGTTGCTCATATCCTTGGTAAGCTTGATGGAATTGCGGTTGTTGGTATTGCACCAGCCACGGTTGTGAAGCCATGGACTATTGTCCAGCACTGACTGTTTGACCAAGATGGGGGTTGGGGTTCCCCATTTGAACATGCGCCATTCCACTAGTGGGTGATCGTGGTTGTGTCACAGGTACAAGAGATTGTTGTATGGCAGCCTGTGAAGCTTGAGGTTGGCATACAATTGGTGACGCTTTTACTTGCGATACAGCCACAATAGCCGGCGTAGTGGGAATGTTTTTCATAGGTGACCTTTGTTGTATTGAGAATACAACTCTTGGTTGTTGAGACAGGACTGGTACCCAACCGCTAGTTGCGATTCCAGCATAACGCAAATTTTGTTTCGAACTCACGCATGGTTGTCCTTCTAGGGAAGACAATGAAAGGGTATATGGCCCTCCATACGACAGTAATCCAGTGCTCAAAGGCATAATTTGCCTTTGGGCACCAATTTGCCCAAATTGACCTTGTGATGGATCAATGTCGAGACTCAACGTAAGAGATTCCAGATATAATTCCAGACGAACCAACGGGAACAATCCATACTGTCGAAATGGTCCCAGGATGGACTCCATCGAGTGATTGAAAACTGGTTGGGACAGATGGCATGTCGGCAAACATTGTCAAAATATCAGAGGCGGATTCCGCTGTTGCTGTGTCGAGTGATGCAGTCCTTGATGTTGACATTTGTTCAGACATATTAAGTCTATCCAAAATATTCCTCAGTGATTCTTCAGGAACTTCCGAGGGTGGGTGAATATTCTCTGATGAAGAAGGATATAGGGTGATCCCAACTCCAAGTTGCATTGGAGTGCTAGATGGAGGATCTTCCACAATCTCTTCTATGGCAATCAATCCAGGAGGAAGAGGCAGACCGTCAGGTCCGTAAAATATTTCTGGTGTCGAAGAAGATGTAAGTTCTGCAGCAGCAGACAATTGGGCAGTAGCACCTTCTGAATCGGTTATAGGTGGAACTAGTTCAGGAATAGTAGTGCTGACCATCACACTAGGATCAGTTGTAATGTCCTATTATTGTCCCGAAATTTATTCCATAGAGGCAGTGATTCGAGAAATGTTCGGAGTAACCGAAGTCTCTGAGGATGTTGGAGTGCTTGCTCCAACCAACCTAGGGGACTTTGATCCGGTTAAATGAGTTCGCTTCGTCCGGAATGGCTTTGCTTCTAGAGTCAACGGTGGTTGACTCATAAGTCTCCGCGAACGATGGGGTTTTGATTGACTTTCTTCCACGATTGTAGATTACTTAATCAACTCAAAATAAAAGGGGAAATTTTTTTTCGAATTAAATGAATTTTAGACGCTTTGACACAACTTGTTTTTTCAATTTTAAAGAGTCGAGAAAAAACAAAATATGACTCTAGTCGCCTTCAATTTTTATTGATCTTGAAGTGACAAGTGCTCAAAGGACCTTTTCTTTTAAGGAGTTTGAAAAGGAGAAAAATGGACTTCTCTGGAGATCTAGGCAGATAGGATTACCAAACCAATTGTAAAACTGCAGAATATTTTTTACGGTACGGAAGTCAGTCTTCCCGAATGCTGTGTTCAGTGCATTACGATCGATATGGCGGCAGACATGGCTTCCTAAGGATAAAGGATGCAGCCAATAGTGGTCTCCCAATATATACGCGATGGTACGTGGGAGCACAAGTCTGTAATGGCACTTATCGTCTCAAAGTGGAGGAATCACCCAACCAGCACTGAAAACAACAGTTACCAGGCCTTACGATGTTGGAATACATCTCTAGCCTAGACCTCTAAATGTTGTGTTAAGCTCCAAAGAATTGTTAGATTCATTGAGATTTATTTTAAGTTGATCTTGCTTAGCAGTTTGCCTTTCAGGTTCACCACGTGATGTATGTATAATTCCTAAATGCAATCTAAGATGATAAACAGACATTCTATCTTCTTTCAGCAATGAAAATCCTAGCTACTAAGGGGAAGAAAGTCAAGCATCTTTTCTTCACAGAGCACAGAGCACACGCTAATATGCACAGTCCTAAATCAAGCCAAGCATTCAAGATGCAAATGCACATGCATGTATTGGTTTTCAGCTCCCTTAATGTGTAAATGACACTAAGAAAACTATGTGCAAAACTGAAATACTTTTAAAGCGACTATACTTAATAAAATTCTCTTTCAAAATGAAGTGAAAACAAGAGAGACACTTTGCAATTTTGAAATGGAAGTTGTTTTTCGACACTTTAAAACTAGTAAATAAAGTATTATGCAATAATAACCATATAATCAACTATCTAAAACAATGGGATTGCTTTCTAAAACTAAAAACGACAACTACGACACTTTCAGATCTAGTGACGACTGTTCGACTATGTTATTTTTTGCAAAAGAGAACTAAAACAATGCACAATCCATAAAAAACCTTTATAGTTCTTTGCACTAAGGAAGCAAAATAATGCTAGAGAAGGGGGTATTCATAGAAGCACACTAATTACAGACAACAAAAACTCTTGAATAAGACTGAAAACAGTGAGAAAAATCCACAGTCGGAGGGCAAAATCAGTCTTCCCTGACCATCGCACTTGTTACACAGTGAACTCAGTATGCAGCAGAGTTACTCCATTCGGGAAGTGCGATGCATACAGGTTGCCTTGAAGGTAGGGTGCAATGGTTACAGTGCGAGACTTTGAACGAGACTTCATTCACAGTTTGCAGTTTAGTTCAGGTGTTTAAGCTGAATAAGTACAGATCAATGTATATAAAAACACAGGGGTGATTTAAGAGGTTACTAAAGCCACTACTCAGTGCAATTAGATTGCTTGCAGATCTATTTTTTAATTTATAAACAGAAACCTGAAGATTGACTGAAGCAGCATTGATCTACTTTGCATTTGTATGACAAATGCAGTTCGAAGCCTAGCTGGCTTAACTTCAGGCTCCGTCTGTATGTTTATAAAAGAAACAAGGATAGATAGGCTAACAAGTAATCTAGTCACTCCCCACCGAAGTCACCATTTTGTTATACGGGAATAGTGTCCAAACAAATGCTGCTATTCCCACTAAGATGGGTGGCTATCTTAGAAACAAACAATCAAAGTCTACTATTGATTCCTTTTATGAAAATAGAGGAGAGGGGAACCAAGAGGGCCAACCTGAGTCTTGCGCTTGATTCCCTCTATTTCTTGATAGAGTTTTTCCACTCACTCTTTATCTGCTCAGCTTCAGAAGGACTTGTAGAATCACAGCAACATACTACTATGCAAGAAACATGGATCTAAATTCATAAATAATGCAGGATCAGATGTACATTAACCGTATACAAGCATATATAAACAAGTGCACCAGCATATGGAAGGAAACAAGAATAGCTTTATTTAGATAAAAAGTAGCAAGAGGATTACAACCATGAGCAACTCTAACCCAGCATCATCCTCTAGCTAAGAAGCCCTTCTTTCACCTCAAGCAAAGCGAAATCACCCAACACTGTGAATGTACGCCAGAATACCAACAACACTTCTCTATAAGTTACAAAATTCCAGCCTCTAGATCTCTGTGATGAGGGATCCATATATAGATGATTACAGAGAGATGAGTCATCTTTTGGGATCTTGATTAGTATCTTCTCTTTGATAATTCCTACTTCCACTTGGAGAATGAGGATCTCTTACTCATCCCTGGTCGAAAATGTAGTGGCAAGTGTCAGAGGGGAAGCTTCTGGAAGATTCCATGATCTTCCACCTCGCATTTTGGTCCTTGCCATTTCTCCATTCCCAACCATCGCACCCTACAAAGGAGAAAAACATTATGCATTGCACCCTGTACATTGGGAAGGTGATATGCATCGCACCCCGTACATTGGGAAGGTGATATGCATCGCACCCTCTGCATGGAGCTTTCAGTATGGTCCAGTTTTGACCATTTATGAGTAGTTTTCAATGGAGAACTTCTGGGAGATGATGTAATCAGTTGACCTTGTTCCTTTAGGCAGTGAAGCAACCCTTTTAGGGACTTAAGAGCCCTCATTTTATAGACATTTGTGATTGGGGTTGAAGCGCCCAAAAATGTCTATAACAGTTGTGCATATACAAAAGTTATGTGCAACTTCCATATATGCACATCTCTTCCATATATGCACATCTACTATATATGCACATCTATTATATATGTGCAACTTTAAAATATGCACATATATGAAAGAAATGTAGATATACAGAATTTATGCATATACGAAAGATGTGAACATCTTATGTATCACATATCTTCTGTATATGTGCAACTTCCATATATACACATATCTTTTGTATATGCATAACTTTTATATATTTACATATATAGAAGTTTTTCATATATAGAAGATATGCGCATATACAGAAGTTGTGGATATACGGAAGTTGAAGTTGTGCACAACTTTTGTATATGCGTAGCTTCCGTATATGCACATATATGAAAGTTTTGCATGTATAATAGATGCACATATAAAGGTACTGAAAATACATGAGTGATATGCATATACATAATTTATGGACAACTTTAGCCACTGTATATATGCAACCTCCATATATGCACAATTTTCGTATATGTGTAATTTCTATATATATGCAAATTTTGTATATGTGGATATCCATTTGTGCATATATGGAAGATATGCGCATATTGGAAGTTGCGCCTATATAGAGGGTAAATTTTTGCACGATTTCTGTAAATGTTCATATCTTTTGTATATGTACAATTTCTCTATACTTACATATCTTCTTTATATGTGTAGCTTTCATATATGCACATAACTTCCATGTATGTGCAACTTCAGTATATGCACATATATGGAAGCTGTACATATACAAAAGCAATGTACAACTTTTGTAATATGCCTATATGACAACCTCCATACATGTGTAACTTCCATATATGCATGTCTTACGTATATGCATATCTTCTGTATATGCACGTCTTCTGTATATGCACTTATTTTGTATATGAATATCTTCCGTATATGAATATCATATGTATATGCATGTCTTCTATATATGTGCATCTACCGTATATGCGCAACTTCCACATATGCATGTATAAGGAAGATATGTGCATCTACACAAAATGTTCTTATACAAATGATATGCGCATATACATAATATATGTGCAAATACGAAATATGTGCAAATACGAAAGTCGCACAACATCTATATATGTGCATCTCCTGTATTGCATGTATTCCGTATATGCACAAGTCGTGTGAAACTTTTGTATATGTCACTCTCTTAAGTCACTTGCTTAAGTCATTCACCTCACTTCTCTCAAACTCTTCATGGAGCTCCTTCAGATAGAGCTACTTAATGACCTTCATATCCCCTCCAATTAGAAAATTTCTCCCTAGTTGAGCAGAGATGGGACATGATATGGGAGAGTGAATAGGTGGAATTCTCACTAGATGAGAGGGAGTGTTAAAATTATACAACTACAATAAAATTCTACTTTGGATAGTTTATTTAATGGAGATGATGATTTAATTGAATTCCTATTTTATATAGGACCAAAATTGACCTAAAGATCAGTCAAATTAGTTAAGGGAAAGTGTACTTATGAAGGAAAATCCACATATGCACATTTAGATAAGGTCAGTCCTAAAGAAAATTGAACACCCATGGAAGCCTATAAATACAAGTGGCCTCAAGATCATTTGGATATCACCAAGCATCTTCTTCTTATTTTCTCATTGATTAGTTTGCAAAAGTTTGAAGCAAGGACGATGAAAGAAGTTCACAAAGGTCCAAAATTATAGGCTTCGAGGTTTGCATATGATTTAGAGTTTTTGGGCTATAGTCACAGACTTTTCACTAAGTAATTTGGACCCTAGACGTTGGCACACAAGCATCAAGTGAGTGACTGGGCTCCTATAGTTCCTTGAACAACTCCTCATGCATGCGACAAGGGAGTTTGACTGAAATTGACCATTGACCAAAGTTGACCACAAATGGGAAAAGTTGTCTCTGATATATTCTGGCACTAGAAACTTGTTTTTGAATTTTATTGGGTTGTATTTCTAGATGATATTGTATTAGGCTCATTGTACTCTATGGTAAACATTTTATGACAATCTAATAGAAGAATAATTTCAAAGGGTTTCCCCCTAGTGGGGCTTTTACTTGGTCTTTAACCAAACCTATTGTATCTTGTTGATGTACGCATATACAAAAGTTGCACACATATGGAAGATATATTCATAATATACATAATATATGTGATATAGAAAATGTGCATATATAGGAGTTGTGCATATATGGAAGATATGCGCATATACGGAAGTTGTGTATAACTTTATCCTCTGTATATGCATAGATTCCATATATGCACATATTCTGTATATGCACATATATTTAATTTCTATGTATGTGTAGTATATGCACAAAGATATCTTTAGTATATGCTCATATATGAAAGTTGCACATATATGGAAATTACGCATATAGTGTGGCTAAAGTTGCGCATAAATTATGTATATGTGCATCTCCATATATGCACAACTTCTATATATGTGCATCTATTATATATGCACAACTTCTATATATGTGCATATATAGAAGTTTCGCATATACAAAAGTTGTACACAACTTCAACCTCTATATATAGGCAAGCTCCATATATGTACAACTTCAACCTCTATATATACACAACCTCCGTATGCACAATTTTCAGATTCTATAGATGACTCTTGGACTTCCACTTTTCATTACGTTTATGACATATTGAAACTACATAATCCACAAATGATATGGAAAATGATGACTCATATACATCTTGACATGACACCTTGATGAGACGTGACATGACATTGATGACATAGACTACATGACGATATGACAATGTCAAGTCATTCTTTATGTTTTTGTCTTCATGTCTTCTTGAAAGATAGTACATGTTCTTCTTCTTCCTCCATAAGGCTTGAAGGTAGGGACTCTTCAATGTAATATTCATCTCTAGTTGTTGTCACAATCTAGTTTCCCTTTGTATTTTTTGATTGATCAACTTGTTTTTACAGCTACAAAGGTGTCTTCTAGCATGCTCTCCTTCTTTATCTCCTCCATCATCATCATGTCATAAAATGATATAATACCTACAAATGAATCCACTCATAACAAGACAACATAAGTCTGATAAGGCCCTAGTCTAACAGCTTCATGACAACCATTAATTGAGCTAGAACCAAGTGATAGGATGAGAGACTGAATCAAGGATTACACAATTGTAGAGATCAGGAGGCCAGGCTCTAGGACTGAGCCTTGAGATTGTGCAATGCACAATTCAGGCTGGCCAGGGGAAGAGAATTACGTAGTTGAGGAGGTCAGGCGATAAGGATGGAGGATTAAGGCTTAAGGTTGCCGACTCCATAGTTCTTGACAGACAGTGGCTAAGGGCTTGTGTAGTTGAATAGTTCAAGTGGTCAAGGTTGAGGATTTTTTCTTAATACTCTATAATGCATAGGGGAAGGTGTCTGAAAGATAGGGATCGTGCAGTTCTGGAGCTCAAGGGTTAGGGTTGAGCACTGAGATAGCACAATGCGTAGTTTTGGAAGGAAAGATCTAATAAGTAAGGTGTGAGCTTGAGGACTTATGTTGCACAGTTCAAGAAGGCTGAGTGAGATCAGGTTGCTCAAGAATGTACTTTTCTGGATTTAACTAAGTCTGGGATTAGTAAATCCAAAGTGAACAAAGACAAAACTTGAGCATGATCACACACTTATAACAATTGATGACACAACATTTATCACCTAGAACACATGAACAACATAATTCCGTTAGCACAACGACATAACATAGAAAGGCCTATCCAAAATTTCCCTTCATAGCTCTTAACATAGAAGGAATGCCTTCCATGTGAGACATGTAGATGAAACATTCTACATATTAAACATGTGGAATTGAAGTTGACATCATGACATTGATTAAGAGTCTTATTTTATATGTGTTTGTTCAGGGAACAAAACAAGATTTCTTGGTCCTAGGTCATGGTCATCAAGTTGTAATCCAATTCCAAATTGGAGTGATTAACTCACTCTACATATAAGAATGAAGTGAAATGGCTGCAAGGATTATCTCTTTCAAAGTTCCCCTCACCAATATCAAGTAATACACATATGAATGAAAAATGCTTCCATGCACATTACAAATAATGTCCAACGAAAAAGATTACCATGCACATTACAAATGTACTACCATGATGAATGTGTACATGTTGGTCTAGTAATAAAGAAAGGTCATGTATTAAAGAATGATATGACACCCTTGGTCAAGTACATAGTTAGTTTTCCTACACTTAATTTCAAGAAAGGTTTTATGACTAATAAAAATAAGTTGAGCACGACTTAATGGTCGAAAAAAATTAGCTCCTAATAAATCAAAACAATTAAATAACATTCAAATTAAAATCCTATAAATTAAACATTTAACATTGCAATTTAATAATTGTACAAGAATTTCCAACTAGTTTGTGGAAAATGGCATTAACCCAAGAAATCAATTTTAACTTTGTGTTATAATATTTTTCAATTTTTATAATGTAATTTATTTTATATTTTATTGATAGTGTAAAGGTCACACATGAGATCCAAAAAACCTATGCTTATTTATACTAATTCATTCCAAAGGCATTCTAGTTGGTATTCAATTGTCGATTAATAACTATAATATAAATTCGATGTACATAAACAAATGTAGTTATGAAGTATTCACAAATTTTTAAGATAGTTTTCTTAAACAACAACCATAATTTGATGTTACATTCAAACTTTATATTCCATAAATAAAAAATAAACAAAAATTCTAAAATCATATTATTACTGTGAAATATATGTGTGCGTGAGCTCTTTTTTGATTACCTAGTTTATCCTACCAGTAGTCATATGGTTGTCTCAAAGATTAAGCCATGCATGTACTATGAATGACTCATTAAATCAATTATTATAAAATCAAATGTTAAAAAATAAAAAATAAAAGAAAATTAAGTTATATTGATAGTTGTCATAATCTTTATATATTTATTTGT
Source organism: Pinus taeda (assembly GCA_000404065.3). NCBI lineage: Eukaryota > Viridiplantae > Streptophyta > Pinopsida > Pinales > Pinaceae > Pinus > Pinus taeda. The sequence continues at coordinate 17,894 of APFE030233232.1, forward strand.
GATGTTCTCATTGTAAAAATAATGATTTGGGTTTATAGCTTGCACATGGTTTTGGATCTATTGTTTCAGACCCATGGTTTTGGTTACACGTGGTATTGTTCCTGTAGTATTTTCTTGTGTATACTATTTAAATATAGGATATCTCTCACAAAATAAATAGAGAGTGAAAAACAATAATTTGGATTTATAGCTTGCACATGGTTTTGGTTACACAAGGTATTGTGATCATCGACTCGCAAAAAAAATAGAGAGCAGAAGGCATAGGACATTGGAGGAGAGGTGACGTTTGATGTATATTGTATTATTTAAAAAAATAATTGTTGATCCTTTCCCATGGTTTTCCACGTAAAATTTTTGTGTGGTTTTAATAAATTATTATTGATTTAAGATTTATTGTAATTTTGGTGTTCAAAATAAAGAATATTGAGAAAATTTTTAAACATGGATACAATGTCTAATCAAACAAATTAGAGATTTTCACAAATTTTTAAAATATATTTATCTTTTGGATTTTTAGGTGATTCAAAAGTTTGTCTTTATCTATTTAAAGTTGATTAAAAAGTGTATTGTGTTTAGTTATTTTCGCTGTAATGCTTAATAGAGACATTGGTAATGCTTAACAAACACACTGATAATGTTTAATAGAGACATTGATTTGCTTTATTTATAACTTATTCAAAAATATTATTTAGTTATTAATATATATATTTTTAAATATTACATATCAACTTTATATTAAACATTAAAAAAAAATTACATATTTATTTGGTATTTAACTAAATATTGAAGTATGAGGATGAGAAGGAAAATATTCAAAGATATTTCCATATACTTTCAAGGACATGATAGAGTTTGATGAGTCACAAAATTCTAAGGAGGCTATTACAAAAATGAAGTACTACTGTGAGAAATCTAAGCTAGGAATGATTGGAAAGAAAAAGGAAGCCTCAAATTCAAAGGAAAGAAGCATGCAATTGCACAAAAACTACTTGAGAAAAAGGAAGGGAATTCAATCACCATTAACAACGGTGAGTTTTACAAAAGATTTACTAATGTTGAGAGAGGCATGTTCACTCAGACTGTGAGAGAGGAGGCTAAGGTCTATGGAGGGGAACCACATAAATGTTGAACTTATGATAAAAAGCATAGGAAGTGGGACTACCCATGAAAGAATGGTGGCCCGAGGTTATAAATTGCATATTGATTTTCTTATATAAATCAATATTTTTTATATAGCTAATTAATTTATATCATATCACACTTAAATATGAAGTGAAAACATTATTATATATATTTCTATTAAAAAATAAATAAATTATTTTATATACATATATAATTTGAAACCTATGAATTATTAGTTTTATTTTAATATTTATTAGAAAGGTTGATTGATGTTGCTAGTTGTTTATTGGTTCCTCTAACTTTTTTATTAGTTTCTATTTTTTAAAATTTAATTTGTATAAGTATTGGATTTAGATGCAAAAAATTCATTGCCTAGATTTACAGTTAGATTTCAGATCATGTTATATATTTTACTTATTGAATATCCATATTCCTTCTCTTTGATGTACAAACATGTTGATGATGGTGCTATGTCCGGAGTAATTAAAATGAAGTTGTATAATTATATGTACTTCTCAATTCTTCTCATCGTTAATATATATTCTATGATATCTTTATTTATACTTTTTGTCACATAAGGATATGGATATGCAAAGAATATTTGTCTCATTGAAATAGAAAGGTTATAGAGAAAAGATACAAATAGCTTGAGTTGAACTAAGACAAGGAACTAAAAGAATCATATAATAATTGTTAAAATAGATAATCCAACTAAGAATAACATCAAGGATACATATACCCATTAAATCTATACAACTAAATTGATAGAGAGAAAGGACCGTATTCTTGGGATTAGAAAGAACCAAAACCATAAGCATCACACTATCTATTATAATGGCTGGAGTACTAGTCCTTCTACCTTGAAAATTTTAAACAAAAGATAACTAATGAATAAACATTATTAAACACAAGTATAATAGTGACAAGCTTATACAAATAAAGTAGCTCCCCTCTTTGTATGCCCATAAATCACAAAAAAAAGAAATACCAAGGAGACAAAAGGATAAGGAACCAAATTTAAATTACAATTCTCAAAACCATAAACATTCCCACCAATTCCCACCTTAATCAATAAATGAAAAACATCCAAGGCTCACAATAGCACCTTATTTATAGCCCTAGCGTAATCAATGCGCTATTGCAATTGCTTTCCATTCTTGTCGCCCTACAATAATTACTCCTACAAATTGGGCACAAATGTTTACTAAATCTTTTAGCCAAACCCAAGAGAAGGTATCCAATATGAGAAGGATTGAGAACCATCCTCAAAACTCTCCTTTGAAATTAATATGAGATAGAGTCCTATACAAACATTAATTACTAAAATGATGCATGCCATCAACCATTAAGAAATGTGATATATGATATTTTACTCATATTTTCATGAATTCATTTAAGTTTTAAAAAATGACTATTTTAATTTATTGATCTAATGTCTTCTTTATAATTAAGAAATTCCCTAAAATAATTAATATCCTAAAATACAAAGTCCAATACAATATTTTTTCACTATACATTTTTAAATTATATTAAATTAAAATTATATTAAAATTAGAAAATTAATTTAATATAGATAGATATTTATTTGTTTTTAGTTATAATTTTATAAAATTTTATTACTCCTCATCCATATATTATTAGTGAACATATTTTATTTTATCATTTTAAAATTTTAAAATTTAAATTAAATAAATATAAATATAAATTTATGTAATATTAAGTACAAATTTAATATGCTTAAATTTTATATTTTAATATATAAATTTACATTAAATAAATCTACCCTACAACATAACTATATTAAATGAAAATATGAATAATATTACATCTATTTTCAATATATCGATTCTCCTATAAGATTCTTTTAGGTCATCTAACGTTGTTCACATATACTTCGAGTCGAATCTTATGGCAACGGACGTCGAAGGTTTTGATCACGCTTAGAGTAAAGTAAGGTCTTGTAATTTGATCCATTATTCTTAATGAGGATATTATTTTTTTTTAATTATGTTAAATTTGAGACTTTTTAAAATAATCTTGATGATTCCAATGCAAGGAATTGAAACATATATTGTGTAGACCATTAAGTCGTCTCACGAGAAAACCCTAAACCCTTATGAATGTTACTTTGATTCAAAAATTATCACAAGGCCAAAAAATGTATGTGCCGCTTTGGTACTTGACATTATACATACCACTCAGTCGCCTCATAAAAAAACCCTTATGAACTTTAATTTAATTAAAAAATTACGCGTCTGTGACCAGAGTCCGCAGCGAATCATGTCGGCAGCGCTAGGGCTCCATAATGTTTGCGGAGAGCGTGGGCCATGTGAGCAACGCCACATGTGAAAGTTAAAATAATTATATCAAATATTATTAAGTAATAAATATTAACTTAAAACATAAATATTAAACTTTAAACATTGATAACAATATTTATATAAATATTTAAACACAAAATATTAAACAATTAAAGTTTTTAGCATTGGAATTTAAAACAATAATAAAAAATAACATTACATGTAAACATTTAAACCTTAAAAATTAAAATTAAATTTAAATTTAAATTTAGATGTATTAAACATGGAAGCTTTGCAATTTAAAATACAAATATTAAAAATTGAAACATTAAATTAACTACATTTAAAACATTGAAATTGAAATTAAATAAATTTTGAAATTTAAACATTTAAAAATAAACTTTATATATTGAAATTTAAATTGATTAAACATTTTAACACTAAAACATAAAAAAGATTACCATTTAAAATATAAACATTAAAAATTGAAACATTTAAATTAAGTACATTTCAAAAATTGAAATTAAATAAATAAATTTATATCAGCGTTTACCGTGGTTGTTATAAAAAAATTAATGACATAAAAAAATGAAAATAATTAGTGAAGTAAAATATAAAAATAAAACTTGATATTGAAATTTCAAAACAGATAAAAAATAAAAATAATTTTTAAAGCTAAAGAGAATAAAGTTAACCGGTGAAAAAAAAATAAAAATTATAAAATGAAAGGTAAAGTTAAAAATTGTTAATGATATTTATAATGAAATTATAAATAAAATAATTATTAAAATTAAATATAAAAATAAAAATTGATAATGAAAATTTTAAAGGCGTTAAAAATGAAAATAATTAATAAAGTTAAATATAATAAAGTTAGGAAATGAAAAATAACTAGTAAAGTTGGAAAATCAAGGGAACAAGTAAAGTTAGCTAAGGTTTTGCAAATGGGGTAGAAAATTAAGTGGGCTTCATTGTGGGGAAAACTTCACAGCTAAGTGCGCTTGAGCCAGAGGGGATCTGGGATGGGTGATGTCAGGACCTGTGGTTCGTGCGACGGGCAGGGTGACTCCACCATTCGAAGTGCGTGCAAAACATGAAATGAAATGAACCTTGGGCAAGTTTATAAAGTGTTGGGTGAGTTGAGGGGGTGGTCCCATGAGTTGGGCGGGCCGACCATCCTCCAGGTGAGACAACACGTTATGAACGAGTCGGCTGGACGTTTGGTGTGGGTCGGTCGGGTGACACAACCCACCACTCGCCCACATATATTGGAGGGCGTTTGGAGGCAAACGACCATCAATCATTCGATCAACAAGTTCGAACAAGGAGTTCTAAAGTGCGTGGATGAGCCCGCACGACAGGCAGAAATTGGGTGTGAACTCGTTCAGAAAAGTCGTTCAGACAGTCATTCAGGAAAATCGTTTTGGTAGTTGTTCGGGAAACTCGTTCAGATAGTCGTTCAGGAAAGTCGTTCGGACAGTCATTCAGAAAACTCGTTCGGATAGTCGTTCGGAAAAGTCGTCCAAAAAAATCGTTCAGAAAAGTCGTTCGGACAGTCGTTCAAGCAGGTCGTTCAGGCAGCTCATTCGGGCAGTCGTTTGGGCAGGTCGTTCAGGCAGGTCATTCAGGCAGGTCGCTCGAACAGTCGTTCGGGCAGGTCGTTCGGGAGGTCGTTTAGGCAGGTCGTTCAGGAGGTTGTTCAGGCAGGACTTGGGCAAGGTCGTTCAGGCGACCCGGGCGAGGTCGTGTGGCGACCCAGGTGAGGTCGTTCGGGCGAACCGGGTGAAACTGTGTGGCAACTCGGGTGAAGTTGTGCGACAACTTGGGAAAGTTGAACGGGTGAACGGGTGGGCATGCGGACGGGCGACCGGGTGAGGGTGCGCCATGCATGACGAAACAGTGAGGTGTTGAGATTATGAACGGAGGTGTGTCTCAGGCAGAGGTGCCCGTGTGTGGCGACTTGGAGGTGCGCCAGAATTGGCCAAACAACACGATCGTGTGACGAGGTGAACGAAGGGTTGGTCAGTTGTGTGGCGACAGTGCGAAGGTGCCGATGAGCTGGGCCACCGAGTTTGCTGAAGTTGTATATTTGGCTAAGTGTAAATTTGGGGTTTCCCAAGATTTAACTTGTGCATTGTAAAAGTGAAGATTGTATAATATATTGATATCGGGAAAACTCATATTGCAGGGAGTTGCCCCTCCCTTTATACTGTTGTGCATTACTATTGTATAATGCTGTTGATAATGAATGTGTATGGGTGTTCATTGGTATAAAGACACATTAATAATAATTGATTAAGAATCACAAACTAAGTAGGAATAAGTGGTTAAGCGTAGTCTGAACATAAGTATTGGTGAAAAGAAAGTGTTCGGTGGTGTCGCACCTCACCTAGCACAGTTGGAAGACTACCGTAGTCTTGGGGGCGTGACAGTTGGTATCAGAGCTGATATTCGAGTTGATGAAGAAGTGACAGTGGAAGCAGGTACTTGCAGGTGAAGGAAGCTAGTTTCACATACAAGTGAAACAAGGGCTGGTTCATGGTTGTAGGGGACTTGGTGAAGCTGGTGAAGGTTGGAACCGGAGGTCGTAGAGTTGGGCAGGTGGTACTACGTGTTGCTCATACGATTTGGGCATTTGTCAGGGGTTGGCAAGTGAGACTACGTGTGGGCATGTATACATGGTTTGGGCGTCTGTGGACTGAACGAAGTACGAACTGGGGAAGATGAATGACAAGGCATGGCAGGTTTGGAAGAATGCGAAGGGAATCTCTTGCTTACCTTATACAAGTTGAAGTGGATGAAAGAGGAGAATCCCCGGATTCGAGAAAAGCTTACAGTCTTGGAAACGAATGTTGAAGATGAGCTTCTTCAACTTCGATGGACAATGGAGCAAGATGAAGTTGCAGATTGTGCAAACAAGGAAGAGGAAGCCGTGATAGTTGAAGATGTTGCAGACATGATCATGATAGAGGATGAGCTTGAGATTGATCAAGTTGGGCCAGGATCGTGCAGCTTGCAGACATGTATGGATGAGGGTACTCTCATGGAGGAACCTTATGATGATGATGATGATATAAGTACTATTGATACTTGTGTTTCATTTGAGCATTTAGTAGATGGACCGTATGCAGGGAAGGGCAAAGCCAATTTGCTGATGTTGGGGAGCATCTTACCATGGATGTTTATGATGAGATCTTGTATGGAGATGCAAGGATTGTTGATTGTTGCAGGGCTTGTTGGGGTTTTTTGTGACCTTATGGTAGAAGGTACAAAGGCCCGTGACAAGGGTGGAACTTGATGATCGTTGCGGAGGAATGGGTCTTGCTTTAGTCACATTGGCTAAGTGCCCGACATGACTCATGGACAAATTAGAGGGCACACTCTTGGGTGGACTTCTCATGGCCGAGACCAAGAGAAAGCCTTGGTGGAACCGTTGGTGGAGGAGCTATGATGGAGGGACTCATATGATGATGATATGGTTGGGTGACCGAGTTCACTAGACCGAAGATTGCAGACTTGGATGGGGATGGCCGACTATTGTGATGGGTCTACTTGGTTGGACTTCATGAAAACTTAGTCATGGACATCAGATTGGAGACATGGAGCATGGCAGTCTTATGCAGGGACATTATGTGGGAGCACTTGTAGAGGTGTCACTTATGGGCATTCAATGAGGAGTGCCAAAGCAGGGATGTTGTGCAGATATATTTGCTAGTGTGACATGGAGATGTTTTACTTATGAGCCGATGGAGAGGTTGTGCACTCTTGTACAACAAGGCCATGGACTTGGATGGAGTTGTGAGCAGACTATGGAGCATTCTACTACATGGAGAGTTGAGGTTTCTTGCAGAGACCTTTGGGCCGAGACTCTTATGCTTGCTGAGATGTTGGTTGGGGATGACGCATGGAGCTCATGATGACATGATATTGTTGTGACTTTTGGGGACTTCATATATGGCGGACTTAGAGGATCTGATGCATTGAGGAGCTAAGGTCAGAGACTTTGATGCAATATGGGGTGCATACTTTCAAGTACATGCATGGGAATTGCTTGAAAGAGTGACTTGATGTAGAGGATCGATATGAGACACTTTGGAGTGATGGAGTTACGACGATGATGATGCCTTGGTGGCAACACTTGGGCATGGGTTGAGCCGAGACTCAACTACTTTGGACAGCATGTTGCAGATGAGATGAGGACTACTTCATGGACTTGAAAATGGCTTACACCTATGGGGATGGATTCTTGATCAAGTTGATGATGTGACGGGATGTTCAGAGGAACGATTGATGGTGGCATGAGGATGTTCACTCTCATGGTTTGGGTGTGACGGTTGGATTAGCTACCCAACTAGTTCAAACATGGGGACTAGTAGTGTAAAGAGGTGTGTTAGCATTGTGTTGGAGTATCACGATAGTAGTTCACATGAGGACGACACATGATGAGGTTGACACGATATGTTGCAGGGGGCATGTAGCTTGAGATAGAGGGACCAGCCTTCCACGATGGAGAGCAGCATGTGGAGATTCTAATAGTGTGGTCGATGGTCATGGATTGAGATCATTTTCGATGTATGACATACCGATGGATGTATACTTTGGTATGGTGATATTGGTGACAAATGGTTGCCGGGATGAGATATTGTCGAGGATGACAATGACTTCTAGTGGGGGAGGATGTCAGGACCTGTGGTTCAGGCGATGGGTAGGGCGACTCCACCATGCGAAGTGCATGCAAAACATGAAATGAAATGAACCTTGGGCGAGTTTATAAGGTGTTGGGCGAGTTGAGGGGGTGGTCACATGAGTTGGGTGGACCGACCATCCTCCGAGCGAGACAACACATTATGAACGAGTCGGCTGGGCATTTGGTGTGGGTCAGCCGAGTGACACAACCCGCCACCCGCCCGTATATATTGGAGGGTGTTTGGAGGGAAACGACCATCAATCATTCGATCAACAAGTTCGGACAAGGAGTTCTGAAGTGCGTGGATGAGCCCACACGACGGGCAGAACTCAGGTGTGAACTCATTCAGAAAAGTCGTTCAGACAGTCGTTCGGGAAAATCGTTCAGACAGTCGTTTGGGAAACTCGTTCGGACAGTCGTTCAAGAAAGTCGTTTGGGAAACTCGTTCGAATAGTCATTCAAAAAACTCGTTCGGATAGTCGTTCGAAAAAGTTGTTCAGAAAAGTCGTTCAAAAAAGTTGTTTGGACAGTCTTTCGGGCAAGTCGTTCGGACAATCATTCGGGTAGGTCGTTTAGGCAGGTTGTTCGGACAGACGTTTAGGCAGGTCGTTCAGGGAGGTCGTTCGGACAATCGTTCAGGCAAGTCGTTTGGGAGGTCGTTCAGGCAGGTCATTCAGGAGGTCTTTCAGGCAGGACTTGGGCAAGGTCGTTCGGGCGAGGTCATGGGGCGACCCGGGTGAAGTCGTTCGGGCGAACTGGGTGAAGTCATGTGGTGACAGGGTGAAGTCGTGTGGCGACCCGGGTGAAGTCATGCCGTGACTTGGGCGAATTCGAATGGGTGAATAGGTGGGCGTGCGGACGGGCGACTGGGTGAGGGCGTGTCATGCACGACGAAACGGTGAAGTGTTGAGATTGTGAACGGAGGTGTTTCAGGCAGAGGCGCCCATGTGTGGCAACTTGGAGGCACGCCCGAGTTGGGAAAACAAAACGATTGTGCGACGAGGTGAACGAAAAGTTGGTGAGTCGTGCGGCGACCGTGCAGAGGTGTCGATGAACTGGGCAACCGAGTTTTCTAAAGTTGTATATTTGGCTAAGTGTAAATTTGGGGTTTCCCAAGATTTAACTTGTGCATTGTAAAAGTGAAGATTGTATAACATATTGATATTGGGTAGACTCATATTGCATGGAGTTGCCCCTCCTTTTATAATGTTATGCATTACTATTGTATAATGTTGTTGATAATGAATGTGTATGGGTGTTCATTGGTATAAAGACACATTAATAATACTTGGTTGAGAATCACAAACTAAGTAGGAATATGTGGTTAGGTGTAGTCCATGAACATAAGTATTGGTGAAAAGAAAGTGCTCGGTGGTGCCGCACCTCGCCTAGCATGGTTGGAAGACTATCGTAGGCTTGGGGGCATGACAGGTGATGTCCTGATTACTGGGTTCAAGCCCTCAAAGTGATGATTGATGCTATGTGATTCATTTCACTAGTTTCAATACCACTTCTTCACCCCTTTGAGCATCACCCAATGCAATGAGTGCTAAATAGACTATTCAAAAATGATGAAAATTTTTGAGTACCTCAGATGGAAATGATCATAAAAATAGTCATAGATGAATGAATTAAGACTCTTGATCCCAAAAAATAATATCTAATATTTCTATATCATTATTTAAAAAATAATTTCTAATTTTTTTAAATGCTTTAACTAATGAGAAATAAATAAATTCAGAATTTCCGCTTGGGTGGGAGTAGCAGTAAATTTCGTACAATTGTACGTTCATATCTGATTTCATGCTAGAGGAGAGGGCTTGCGAAAAGCACCTGAAATGAAATAAATCCTGCCAGATTAAGGGTTCGTTCGGGACCAGACCCACATTCGTCGGGAGTCTGGGACGAAATCTGCATTAGTGGAGAAATATTACAGAAGTAGTTGTAATCCCAACCTTCTTCAAAAGAAATAAAGTGAAACTTGTGATTCAAAAGGCCGGAGCGGCACCTGCCTCATATATACGATGACTTGGATAATTATAAGAGTATTTCCATTAATGAAATAGGGCTCCGCAGCTTCATCGCTGATCAGTCGGCTGTCATTATTAGATTGGCTCTCATTACTTAAGTTATTTGTTGTTACCAGTAGAATGTTACCATGTTACATGCATAACTTGAAACAAAAAATATATCGATTACCTGCATAAACATTCGAACATGCATAACTTCAAGAAAAAAATATATATGGATATAACATTTTTGAACAATACGTCGCGTTAGATAAACATTTAAAAAGAAAAAGAAGACTCAAACATATTTATTTTTACATTTGGCACCACATTTCCCGCTGCAATTACATTACAGAAAACCACAAGCTATTTGTATATCATTAAATAAAATGATTTTAACACATAAAATATATATTATATATATATATATTATATATATTATAATATGATAAAAACAGCTAGATGCACACAATCACAGAAACTTAATTATAAATTATGCATAAATGGTGTATGTGCAAAAACACACCCACACACAGATTACATTGGGATCACTCTATTAAATAGAGTTTTTGAGATCCAACTTATTCCTAATTTAGATAGAGAGGTTCAGATAATTTCTCAACCATCACAAACCAACTCCTTAACTATGGAATGTGAGCATTAACTCCAACATCCCCCCTTAATGATTACATTACATCAAAATAACAAAATAATCAAGCTTGTCAGTAGATGCTCCATCAAGTTGCCTCGTAGCCCTCGGAAAGGTGTAGTTGGCAAGTTGGATTCCCGAGTTCCTTTCTCAACTCCCGAATCAAGGATCTCCCGAAGTCAATTACTGGACAGCATCCCAATCTGTCGCATAACCTCATTAGGAAACCACTTCCACCTCTACCACTAATGAGGGATCCTTCCCTAGATCCACAACTGCCATACTATCTCGACAACCATCCATATTGAGCCTTACTACTACTTGATCTTTAATTACTGGCATCAGACACATAGTTGAACTGCTAGTTATTTCAAAAAAGTGAACATTGTAGCTGCAATGAAGAACACCATAGAAACAGCCACCCAAACAAGAGGAAGTGTGTCCCAAATGACTTCATCAGTCACGTTTTCATCATCACTTGACATCAAAGCCCTACACATTCTATATCGGCTATCAAGATATGTGCAAAGCAACAATTCGAATGCAATGAGAAGTGGGAAGGCGGGATTGCTGTCCTCAATGGAATTTAACAGGTTGGTCCAATAGTTATTTTCGTCCTCGTGTAGATATACACTTGCTGCTGGCAGCGACATGCTAAGCGAACTTCTTATCGCTTATCCAAACGGAGCGTCCTGTTGATACTTTGCAGAATCATCCATTTGCCTTGAAATGAATGCGTGATTTATCTGCTTCTGGGAGCCATGAGACCATGTTAATGCATCCGGTTGGAGGAATTCATTCCTCGAGATCGAAGATAGTAACCAACTTGTGGAGGATCCGATCGCAGAAAATCATCCAATGCACACAGCCGTTGTGAATCTGGGAGATGTTAATCTGCTTGAAACATAAATTAATAATTTCAATTCAGCGGATTAGCAATCCTCACATTGCAATCAATTTGCAGGAAATCCAGCGACAAGATTTCGTCCGTACGCAGGTTGCAACAGCTAAATTCACAGGTTGAATTCTCAGATGTTTGTCAGCACTTACATTGTCTCCATGCAGTACTATGATTTGCGCAGCGATAGTCTCAAAGCAAAAATGCTTTCCTCTACTGTATCATACATATGCCATCTCCAATCATCTTCCGCAAAGGAATGCAACGACACGGCACGGCACTGGCAGAAGCTTTTCTTATTTTGCCCGACTGCCTTCTGGCATTATATCAGATCTGTAACATGTGTATATATAGAGATTCCCTCTACTCGGATTTTCACAACTCCTTTGAGTTTTTTCTACTGTTATTCTTCTCGATCGTGGATCTGTTGCTCATAAATCTGTAGTGCGACCCGATCAAGTAACGAGGAACTGATCAAAATCCAGATCGAACCCTATTTAACTCTGTCTTGCGATGACTTGCCTCAGATCCGACCTGCCATGGCCATAGCGGCTCTCTCTCTGGTCCGTAAGTAAGCCAACAACTGAAAGATCATAGTACTGTTCAATGCTCCTCACAGTACAGGTTCAAATCTTAGCAGCTCTGATACCATGATAAAAACAGCTAGATGCACACAATCACAGAAACTTAATTATAAATTATGCATAAATGGTGTATGTGCAAAAACACACCCACACACAGATTACATTGGGATCACTCTATTAAATAGAGTTTTTGAGATCCAACTTATTCCTAATTTAGATAGAGAGGTTGAGAGAATTTCTCAACCATCACAAACCAACTCCTTAAAATGGAATGTGAGCATTAACTCCAACAATATATATATATATAATATGCTTAAAGTAATGAGAAACAAATGAAGTGGGAATTTCCGCTTCTGCGGTTTTATCATATGGCAGAGAGCTTCCCAGAAGCACCCGAAACTGATTTTGCCAAAGTATTTCATTGCATTTTCCAGGGAGGGGTTTAAGGGTTAGTGAATGACAAAACCAACATTCATGGGTGGTCCATGGGAGTCGCAAAACACCAAATTTGTGAAAAAATTGCCGACAGTCTCGGCTATAGGAAATAGCGGGGTGCAAAACTTGAAGTAAGGTGTTTACTCTCCATAAGCACATTGGTAAAAACCAAAACGCCTATTATGTTTTTGGATAAGAAAGCCTTTCCGGACATTAATAAACAAAATATGTATTCCGTTCCCATGATGAAATTGGTAAAAACCGAAACACCTATTATGTTTTTGGATAAGAAAGCCTTTCCGGACATTAATAAACAAAATATGTATTCCGTTCCCATGATGAAAAAATTTAAATGACATAATAAAGAAGACGGAATACATGAAAATAAATTAAACAAAACGGTGTAATTATGAAAATCAAAGGCGACAGTGACTGTGATAGCAAAGAGTCCACGAGCACTCGATAGGTGCTCAGAAATAAAATACAGAAGGCATAACTGGTTTAGAAACCCTCCCTTCATAATGGCAGAACTAGAATGCTACAGAGCAACATTATTGGACGTGAAGCCAAAATAAAAACAAGCATTTGCATCAGACATTGCAAAGAAAACGTCGTAAGGCAATAGATAACATATAACACTATGTAAGGCAATCGATAGCAATCGATAACATATAACACTAATTAACGGTTCTTTGACAATTGTTGAAGAACAAAAATAAAAAAAAACAATCAACAAAAAACAAGGACCATGCTATATGCAATACATGCTTCCTAGCCTTACAAATCATGAGTCATATGTCATATAACACTATGTAATGCTTCTAGCATATCACACTAATTAATGTTTCTTTGACAATTGTTGAAAGACAAAAAAAGAGATTAAAAAAGGCAAATACCATGCTATAATGAAAACAAATTAATGCTTCTTTGTCCCATGTTGAAAGACAAAAAACAAAGATAAAGAAAAGGCCAGGACCATGGCAAGAGCTAACGAGCATGCTATTGGGCCTTTAATGCACCCGATAGTGGCCTCACCATACATACATGCCCATGCCATCCATCATTTCTCCTGGAGCTTGACCACAATTTTTTCTGAGAACGGGTGACCCACCACTTCCAAGATGGCACCCACTATGCTGGCAACCAACACCCATGCAATTTCAAATGATCCCTCGCACCAAACATTCATTTTCTCCATTCACACAACCGGAACAGGTCCTCTGCAACCCCCTCAAGCATTCGTTTCTCCTGCTCACGGTGCTCGCTCACCTTGCAGGTCCGCTCGCGGTGTTGAATCCCGGCAGGTTGTGCCCCAGGCGTAAGGTAAATTATACTCTGTGAACAATGACATCCACCATTTTGGCGGGCGCCCAGAAGGCCAATGCATACGAATCCCACCCAATGCTTCTATAAATTGTCTGCATTGGCAGCTCCCATTGTCTGGCGGAACAGATACATTCAACGTCTCCATTTGGGTGCAGGTTCGAGTGATGTTGAAGGTGTTTTCCCGTTGCATCGTAATCAGTTACCAGATTTATAACGAACCACTTAGCCATTCAGACATCTTCAATAGTTTTTAGGACGTGGTTTAATGGTTAAGAGTTAAGTATGGAGGTCCAATCTTAAACAAAATTATATATATCTGAAAATTTCTCCAAACGCAGTCCAATCTCAAGCAAAATTATATATATCTGAAAACTGCTCCAAACACAATCTTTTTAGTCGAAAAAAATACAATAAACCACCGCCATTATAATTGCAAACTCAAACTCCTGCATCCAATGTGCTTGATTGTGTACTACCCACTTAGCCATGGAGGCCATGAAAATCAGATAATCCATTACCACTGCCATTGCAAACTTCCTGCATCCACTGTGCCTGCCTGTGCACTTTGCCAGGTGCATAGTTTATTTGGGCTTTTCAATGGGGTGAGATTTTGAGTACAAATATATTCAATTCCGTGAGAGGAATTTGGTGCACATTAATTTTCACATGCTTTCTAGGAAGGATGGCCACGGAAAAATCCAAGGGTGCCAACCAGTGGAGCATTGATGTAAGTAGTAGGCTCAGCCTGCCTGAAGTATGTTGCCACATTTGCTTTATCCTCCTTTTCAACTGAAAACATTTTCCAATGCTCCTTTGGTGTGGTGCCATTGCTTTCTGCAATAAATGAATTATACCTTGCTATTTTAGCAAAAAAAAATATGATTGCAAGTGAATCTCATTTTCGTGTCAGATGAACAACCTTCTTCTCGAACTTCTTGTTCCTACTTGCTGAAAGAAAACTGTGTTTTTTGCTATCAACCTTCAATATTTCTTTCATGTCTTCTCTTGCATTATTATGGCGATCTAGGCTCTATGTCAAATGAAGTGACCAGACTGTCATAAGATTAGGCTAGTAATGCAAGCAAGGCGATGACTGCATGTACATTTTGAATTGGTGCCTCAATAGGTGCTAGCATCTCTAACAATTTTTTGAAGTGATTGATGTTGTTGGCCACATCTTATGTTGTCATCTTTATTTGTGAAAACTTCCTCAGCTATATCTTAGGATGACAGCTTGCTATTCATAAATGTTAAATATCTTGAATTTCAATTGATTGTTGTGTTTGGCTACATATTAGGAGCCTCCTCTTTATTTGGTGAAGTTCCCTCAGACAAATCTCACAGTTACAGCTTTATTTTCACACACGTGTGCTCCATTTTTCTTTTGGTGTTTTGGCACTACTGATGTGAGTCATTTGATCATTAATGCTCAAAATGCTACAAGTAAGAGTCTTGTGATTAGTAGTTCATATGGTATGTTTGACTTCATCTTCTTCCATAATGCTAAATGATCTTGTTCAATAATGGAATTCCCATTTGCAGCTTCCAGATGGAATCCCATGCTGTTAAATTTTACAACCAGATCTGTTTTAGACAAAGAAGAAAGTCAAGCTAGCTACAAACATGGTTCTGGTGTACTTTGAGACTTCTAATTTGCATTGGTGTTTGTTGTATTGCTTTTTCTTTTTCAAATAGGTAACTAACCTGAAAATTAAAGTCTGGCCTTCCTTATGAACAGACCATTAGCTTTGGTATCAAATATTGGAAAAAATTCCACTGATCAAAGAGAGATATTGAGCTTGTGTTTGCAACACTAGAGTGCTCAGCGATTGGAATCAAATTTATTGATTAAGGCATGAATGTACAACAAATAAA
>APFE030233234.1:0-10924 GCA_000404065.3 Pinus taeda
GAGAATATAAGATGTATACCCTAAAATCCTTAATAGCTTTGACTAAATCCAAAGCTTGTTCTTCCATTATGTTATATTTCAAAGGGGCATCTCTCAAGGCTTTGCTAAAGAAAGCAATGGGTTGTTCATATCCCCGGTCATTTTTCTGTAATAGGATAACAGCTATTGTGTGCTAAGAATCAAAGGAAAACAAGATGAAATCTATATCAAATTTAGGATTGATTAATATAGGTGTTTTATTTAAGGCTAGTTTGACATCTTCAAAGTATTTTTTAGCCTCGACAATCCATTTTATGGTGGAGTCCTTTTTCAGCATGTTGTTCAATGATCTAATTGATATAAATTTTCTAAGAAAATTAATTTTTCCAAAGAAATCTTGTGATTCTCTAATGTTCCTAGCGTGTCTTATTTGTAAGATGGATTTTATTCTTGTAGGTTCTATTCTTATACCATCTTTTGGAATAATGGGACTAACATCTTTCCTTCTTCTAACCCAAACAAGGAATTTTTGGGGTTTAAGGAGATTCCAAACTTCCCGAATTTAACAAAAATTTTCCTTGGATGATCCAAATGTTGATTGTCAAATTTTGAAAATACAGTAATATCATCTAGATATATCACAAGGAAATCATGAATTTCTTTTGCAAAAGCTATATCCATAGCCCTCTGGAAAGTGGCTCTTGCATTCATTAGCCCAAACGTAATTTTCACATACATAAATGTGCCCCAAGGAGTAGTAAAGGTAGTTTAGGGTTGGTCATTTGGATGATCTAAGATTTGATTATAGCTAGAAAACCCATCCAACAATGAGATTCTGGTTGATCCAACTACTCTTTGTAAAATGTGGTCCATTTTGGGGAGAGGGTAATTTTCTTTTAGTAGGCACTTTGTTGAGGTTTCTGAGATCCACACAGAGTCTGATCTCACTAGTTTTCTTTCTAGTTAGTGCCAAGTTTGAGACCTAATCAGAAAATTTGATTGGTGCAATTATTTTGGCATCATACATACTTTGAATTTCTTTTTCAATTGCAGGTAATAAGACAAGATTAATCCTTCTTAATTTTTGTTTGAAAGGCTTTTGATTTTCTTTAATAGGAATTGTGTACTAGATGATGTTGGTCTCGTAGGATTTAAGGTCCTCATAACTCCAAGCAAAGACATCAAGAAATTCTTTCAACAACTCAATGTATTTCACTTTTTCAATTGGAGGTAATGATTTTGAAAGCTTGATCAATTTAGGATTTTCATCAGTGCTTATATTACATTCCTCTATACCAGACGTTAAAGGTTCCATTCTAGGTTTCCTAGGGACATCATTTGAATCAAATAAATCTTCCAGAGGGGTTAATCCCTTTGGTAAGAAGTTGTCTTTGAGATCAATTTCTTCGGTTTCTTCATTGATTGCTTCATCAATCTCCATCAGCTCTAAGTTATCTACATCTGATTTGGTAAATTTAGTTGGGTTAATTCTGTGTATTTCATCTCCTTGTATCTCATTTATTTCTATCTTATCCTTAGTGTCAATATCTATTGAAGTATCAATATCTATATTGTTATTTACAAACTCTTCTTCTGAAAGTAAAAAGTTATTTATCTATTTACCATTAGAAAATATTTGTCAGTTCTTCAAATTATCTAGAATTGCAGGTCTATGCCTAACTTTAGTAGTGTGCTAATGGTTAGGTTGGAAGGATAATTTGTAGGTGTTGGCAAACATTACTAAAATATGGGCTTGCATGTTATGTTTTCTAGGGATTACTGCAAGCTTTGTTTCTAGGAAAGTGTTAAGTATCTCTACAATAATATCTCTATAACAACTTAATCTAGGGTCATCAGTCATATATACAACATCAATCTGTTTTACAATTAGTTCAGAGTCTACCGTGACAGAAACTCTTTTAGCTCCTAGATTCCTAACTAACTTAAGACCTAAACTAATGCTTCATACTTAGCTATATTATTAGTACATTTAATATTCAATCTATATGCACACCTTCTTAGTAATTGTTTTCCAAATTATATATCCACACTCCTGCTCTTGCTCCTAACCTATTGACTTATCCATCGAATTCTAAATACCATAATATCTCATGATCATAATTTACACTATTTGGTGCAACAAACTTTTCATTATTCACAATAATTTGACCTTCTTGTTCATTGAACATTTCTAGAGTCTGGTTAGTTTCATTTTGTGTAGAAACTGCAATTTCTTTTGGTTCTGTATTAGTACTATCTAAAAGTTCTTCTTGTGTTTGATCAGCATTATACAAGATAAAATAATTGATATTTGAGTGTATGGAGTGTATGGGAAATTTTTGAGACCAATCTTAGATACTTACCATATATTTCATTAAGGTTTCTCGATATAGCTTTTTATGTTGTCCAAAAACAGAGATTGTTGCATATGACATATCTAGTTGTAAAGATCCCTGAAGTTTGGCTCCCCATGATCTGGATAAAAACATGCCATAATTTGGTGGCATGTTAGCAACTACTATTGGGTGGGGTTCTTTAAATAGATGGATAGAATGATGTCTCTAGACCATTGGGCTATGGAGTCAAAGGAAGGGTAGCAGGACTAGATCAACTCACTAAAGGGAATGTTCAAAGGGAAAGATAGCATAGTAGAGTGCAGGTCTTTGGGCCAGAGGGGTGAAAAGGTTTTAACCTGGGTGAGAGAGAAATTAATACTGGGATTGAAACGAGTAATATAAGGTAATTGGAAACATATGTCAATTAAGAATCCTTGGTTATAGATTATAAAGAGACAACCTAAACTAAGGAGCAATTAAGAATTCCTTAACTTAGATATCAGTAAAAACATTGTTGGTCACTTTAATTTCTTATTAATTCAAACAAATAAGTGCTACATAAATTGTCAACCCAGGGAAGTCTATTTAAGGAAACTACACATTGTATGTGCTCAATCTCAAAAGCAATAAAAGTTGTTGTAATAAATATACTAATCACACCTTTCCCTAAGAAAAATGAAGCTCTACTCTGAGTTACATAAAAAATGATCTATTGCAGAAAATTATCAAAGAATTCTTGATTACATTAAAAGGAACAATCTAGTAAAAGAAATCAATCTGTAAAGGAAGGGACTAGCTATGTTGTAACAGAGAACATGACCCTATTCCCCAAGTAGGAATCTTCAGCACCTGTTTCTGATTACTAGGCTCACCAACTCACTTGGTAAACTCAATTACCAATAAAGCACTCACTGATTAACTGTGAATGAATTCAAGAAAGTGATGCAACAATCAATCGAAAAACAAAGTTTCAGCAATAACGCATAAGCAATATTCAGTAAATAGAACTTAACAAGGTATGGATAGAAAACATGATTAACACATTAGAGGAATGTAATAGGTGAATCTTGTGATGAAGGTGGGCCTTGTACTTCTCACAAGATTCCCCAGAAAAAGGAACTAGAAAGGAATGTTCAAAACAATATTTTATTCATCCATCAATGTATCATATTACCAAAGATTCTAGTTCTTTTCCTTCAACTAGACCTTCCTGCAGCTCGTTCGTAGTCCCTCTAATGTAGTTGTCTCTTATTTTTAAAGAGGAGACATCTATTACAATTGATTACATTATAAATCCTATATTTAACCCAATATGCCGAAATAGGGTAATCAGTTCTTTCATTAACAAAATGTTGTTACAATGGTTATGGTAATGCTGACCTTGGAATGTAGTTGTTACAGCCAGTGTAGCAGCTCCTTCGATGATCTCCTTTGGTTGCTGCTGAATCTAAAATGCAAATTGCAAGCTGTCTCAGCAATGGGATTTGCGCATTGTTCTAACTGTTTCAACAACATAAGCTATAATGATAACCTTGCAATCTTCAAGCTGTTTTAGCAACATAGACTGCAATGATAATTGTTTCAGCAACTATCTGATTCAACGATTAACTATGAAGGTAATGTAATTATATGTAAAAGAAATTAAATGTATAGTAATGAGAAGAATTGTTGTATACCTTCAGAAAAATGGATTAAAGTAATAACATGGACTTTAAATATAGGTTGGAAAAGGATGACATAATAGAAAAATATATGGTCAAAAAGGGACAATGTAGGGTCCTAACAGCCCCCCAACTGAAAAGGTTGCTTGTCCTCATGCAACTTTACTCTAAATCTGAGTCCAGGTACTGGGCCTTGGAGTGAAAATTACTTAGGCAATAAGTATAGAAGGTGCTATCATCCAGACCTCTAAATCCATGAACATTCTATAACATCTTCCATGCTGTTGCTTCCTCCTTTTTGGACAACCTGTAATGAGCCCTATACTCTTGTGCTGGCATCCGTAGAAGAGGGAAATGAAAATGATTTCCTACCCATTTTTTAGCATATTGCTGAACACATTTGAGATAATTAGGTACCTGTGAAATTGTTGCTTCAACATTGGGAGTACTGAAGGGATGATACTCCTGCCTCTCCTCAAAAGACTGTTGCCAAAATAAGTTATTTTCTTTTAAGGCAAGAGCTCCCTTAGCTTTAACATAATGTTGGAATTCTTCTAACACTACTTCTTGTAGCTGTCTAATGTGTTCAACCATACCTGGTTCCTTCAAAAACTGACAATATTCAACAACAAAAATGGAAAAACTTTGTGGCTCAAATTGAATCCACAGAAGACGATTGTCTTCAATATGCCTCAGTGAAAGAGAGGCATTTTTCCATGTGAGCTGATTAGGAAGGAAAGAGACAAAGGCCCTGATCTGAACATCACCAACCAAAGGGTTTAGATTGAGCTTCCTATCCTCAGTGATGGCTTCATTATGGAGATATAATTCACAGAGTAAATTTTATTGGCTGGTAGATGCTCCTGTGAAAGTTTTCACAAAATGATCAGGTCCAAATACCTCATGAGGTCTCCCATCTCTAATTGCCTTTATTTGAAATAACACTAAGCGTTCTACAAGAAAAAAAGAGTAATTGGATGATGGTTTCCAAGTGGCTAATAATCTTTGAGCCAAATCAAACATGAGGAGAAATATAGTTTCTAGCTATTTATTCTCCTTCATCTGGGCACGAGAGTGTTGGAGTACCTGTTCCAAAACTTCCCAGTTTGAATATATATGATTTTACCACAATGATTTATGCTCTTACAAGATCCTATCTTGCGACATAACATATTATTTCTTCCGTTTATCCATTTGTGCTTGAGTGCTATTCGTCTGAGTAAAGACAGTTTTTGTAGGCCAATGTTCAGCATGAGTAAATACAGTTTTTGTAGACCGAAGTACAGGACTTTCAGTTTTAACAGTCACAGTAGGCTGAGGTATTTGTGGTTTAACATCATTATCAAAACATTTTGAAGGCCCTCCTGGTTCTTGTGTGACAACAAGGTGTTCCTTTTTAATTGCAGCAGAAGTGGATGCAGGGGTGGCTCCAGGCAGTGGAATTTCAACTATTTTATAATTGGCTTGATGATAAATGTTACCACATTGGTTGCACATATATCCGTTATACTGGTCTTTCTCTGTACTCTTCTCAGTTTTGGATGCTGCATGAGCTAAAGTGTACAAATTAAGCTCTCTATCATAGGCTTCCCTTGCCGTTATTAATTCCTGCTTATAAGCTTCGAGTTCTGATTTTAGAAACTCGTTTTCCTGTAGAAGGGAAGCCAGGGTGACTAGGCTTTGTGTAGTAGTCACAGTCTTAGTAGTTGATTCTAGTAGATGAGTAGCTTGTTGTTCCATAGCAGCTACATCGTTTGTAGCATCAGCAGGTGGTTCTTGTGTGGCAACTGGTTAATCAGTAGCTAGTTCTGTAGCAACTACATTATTTGTAGCATCCTGAGCATCGAAATTTTGCATATCAACAAGTGGTTCTTGTGTCGCAGCTGCTGACTCAGTAGCTAGTTCTTGTGTAATAGCTATGTGTTGTGCAACATCCTGGTCGCCTTTGTTTTGTTCATTAGCAGGTGGTTCTTGTGTGGCAGCTGTTGAATCAGTAGCTGGTTCTTGTGTGGCAGCTACATGTTGTACAATATCTTGGTCTTATGTATTATGTTCATTAGGAGGTGGTTCTTGTGTGGCAGCTACTGAATCCATAGTTGGTTCTTATGTGGCAGCTACATGCTATATAACATCTTGGTCATCTGTATTATGTTCACTAGCAGGTGGTTCTTGTGAAGCAGTTGCTGAATCAGTAGCTAGTTCTTGTGTGGTAGCTACATGTTGTACAATATCTTGGGTATCTAAATTTTGTGGATCAGCAGCTGGTTCTTATGTGGCAGCTGCTGAATCAGTAGTTGGTTCTTGTCTCGCAGCTACTTTCTCTGAAGGAAATGATGTCACAAAATCTTGGGCATCTATTTCTTGTGTTTCAGTGCCCAAGGGTGAGACATGTAAAGATTCAAGGACTTGGGATTATGGTGGGGTATGGGGTTTTAGACCAATAGGTGAGGAATTTAGGATGGTAGCAATAGTTGCTACTGTAGTTGACACCCTCATATGTCTTCGGGGTAGAAAGGCAGGGAAAGAAGTAATTTTTCTTTTATGAGTGGGATTTTTAGAGGGGGAGGGTTATCAGGGATGGTGACTTCTTTGGTTGAGGCCCTTGTTCATCTCTTTTGTAGGGAAACAACCTTACCTTGACTTTTTCATTTTAGCATAGCGATGGGAAGGTTATCCTCATAATCATCACTAAGAATGTGGACAATAGGATTAGATGATTCTGCTAAATTATGGGATGGAGTTGATGAGGTGGAAGGGTCAATTGGGTTGCTTGATGCTGCTAGTGGGATTTCTGGGGGATCGGGAATGCTCCTTGGTTGTTGTTCAGAAGGATTTTCATCTTGCTGAGGGATTCCAGGAGCTTTTTGAGGAATTTCTGGGGTTGGTTGAGGAATTTTAGGAGCTGGTTGAGAAATTTCAAGAATTTCAGTGGCTTCTTGGGGAATTTCACCTACTGCTTGAGGAATTTCAGGAGCTTGTTGGGGAATTTCAGCTGCTTCTTGAGGAGTTTCAGTAGCTTCTTGAGGTTCTAGAGGTGGGTTGTTAAGAGGGGGAAGATTATATCGAGCCAAATCCCTCTGAATTAATAGGTGGACAAGACAATGATGTGTGAGGGAAAGGAGTGGGTATTTTGCATGCATACAATAATGTGACATATTCTTTAGACACCCAAGTAGATAATACGGCATATTCAACAGTCAACCATGTCTCAAATGATTTAACAAGACAAATCATGCTAATAGACTAGCTGGTAGCAACCTTCGTAGGTGAAATAGCGCTTGATGAACTCAGAAACTATCGGCCATGGAGGCAGTAATGAATGAAGTCAGACACCCCAGCCTTTGGGCTCAACTTTCTCTCCTAGTAGAAGAAAGTCCTACTGTGCATTCAGAAAGATGTGATTATGAGTAAACCATCGAGTGCCAATGAGCGGTAGACCTGAAACCTATGCTATTTCATACTCTGATATCGGAATTCAAAATCCTTGGATAATAGAGTAGCCATCCCATAAATTACGTGCAAATTCAAGGACTTGCTGTGGATCAAATCCCTGAAGTCTCTAAAAATAGTTTACTCAGCCTACCCGCTAAAAAATCTAATACACCTCTGGGTGTAATTCTAGTAGAGCTATCAAGCCAAACTGATGTCGAATAGCAGGTCCTCCCATAGTTACCAGCTTCAGTAAAATGCACAGTCACAAACCGAGTTACTGCACTTCAGACAGAGTAAATTTTGCAAATGAGATCATGGAATTGAGGTGATAAGACGTAATCGTGGGTAAAAAAATGACGGTGATTGGCTTGCTATGAAATGATGGCATATAATTTTGGTATTCCCCCAACTACTGCTAAAATAATGACTTTAAATGTATGGGGATCATGGTAATAATGACATAATCTTCTCATTTAACTATAGTTTAATAATATTTACACATAATAATCATATACCTCATGTTTACCTTTGAATCATGTTCGGAAAATATAGTGTACGTTGCTAATATATCATCAATATTATGGAAGAGGGTTTTGAAATATGAGGGTGATTATATGAAAGGCATGTATAATCGTAGGAGAAGGTAGTAAAAGAGAAGAGTTATAAAAGTAATGAAAGAGGTGATTCTCACAATGGGAAGTAGTGTATGGTAATTCTTTAAGAAGAAATGGTGTTTCAGCAACGGGAAAAATGGGTAAAGGTTGGTGTTTCAGCAACAGGGAAAATGGGTACAGGTTGGTGTTTCAGCAAAGGGAAAATGGGTGGAGGATGGTGTTTCAACAATAGGGAAAGTAAGGAAAAATGTTGTTGTAAATGGGAGAAATAGGGAAAATGTTGCTGAGGAATACTTATTTCATTAATGATAAGAATGGGAAATATGTTGTTGAAAAATAATGGGGAACATAGGGAGGAGAAAAAGGCGGAAAAGATGATAAAAATGGGGAAATGAATTGTGAATTGAAATGAGATGATAGTGCTTCACAAAATGAAGCTTAAATCTACCTACAGTAGGATTGTTCTTTTCAATCAGCCTCTCCTACATCTGGGATCTGCAAAATAATCAATTGTAACATGCCAACCCTTGACAGGTATTATTAGTTAAGAAATCTAATCTAATGCTAAAATGTACAATGCAGAAATTAAATGCAATAAGGGGAAATATGCTCCCCCAAAAGGATATAATGTGAATTTGCCAGCAGGTGGCCTTAAAAGCCTCTTTAGAAATGGGTTGTTGGTACAGATGAAACCGATACCCATTTACCAATAATGGTGTTCTAGAATCATCAATTGTTAGGAGCCTTACTATTCCATTGGGAAAAATAGTATCTATTTCGTAAGGTCCCAGCCATCTTGTTCATAATTTCCCTTGAAAATTTTCAAACCGAGATTTGTACAATAAATCCCATTACCTTTTTGGAACTACTTATGCTTAATGGTTTTATCATGCCACCTAGTTCTTTGCTATTGAATCATAGTTGTTTGATATATGGGATCTAACCTCTTTTCGTCCAATTCCTGAAGCTATTGCAACCTGCCTGTCTGTGCATCAATCAAATCAAGGTTAGCAGCTAAAGCAATTCTTAAGGTTTTAATTTCAAATTCCACAGGAAAAACAACACTTTTACCATAAATCAATTCGTAATGATAAAATCATGTAGTATTCCTCCACGTAAGTTTATAAGCCCATAATGCTTCAAGCAGCCTTTGGGGCCAATCCTTCCTATTTTCCTTTATTGTTTTTGTTAAAATGGCTTCTATAACTTTGTTTTTACTCTCCACCTATCCATTGGCTTAGGGGTGGTAAGGTGCAGTCATTTTATGATGAATATGATATTTTTGAAGGGTGGCTTTAAAACCATGAGAGTTGAAAGGAGGTCCTCCATCTGTAACTAGCTCTCTAGGCACTCCAAAACTAACAAATATTTCTTCAAATAGAAAGGTTAAAACAGATTCTTCATCAGCTCTAATGAGTGCCTTAGCTTCCACCCATTTAGTCATATAATCTGTGCAAACCAATATGTAAACTCTTTGATTAGAGGGAGGATTAATGGGTCCTATAAAGTCTAGAGCCCATCTTTCAAAGGGTTCAAGTATTACCTGGGGATTCAATGACATTTCATCTCTATGATTAGGTTGACCCATTCTTTGACAACTATCACAGGCCCGAACATATTTCTTTGCATCCTTGAAGAGTTAGGGCCAATAATAACCCATTCTGAGAATTTTGTGTGATGTTCTCTTATCAGCAAAATTCCCTCTGCAAGGGGCCTCATGACAAGCCTTAGTATATCATAAACCTCATCTTCTCTAATGCATCTTCGGATTTCATGATCAAGTCTGTTACACTGAAATTTGTCACCATGACTATCTGCAGTTAATATGGCTCCATCAATAGTCATATTATCCTCCTTGTTAAGCCTTATACCTCTGCTCTCCATGTCAAACTTCAAAAAGAGAGAAAGTCATTCAAAATCATGTTTATCTCTGGGTATGCAGGTTCTCTCTACCTTGCCTACGTGTACGCATCCCAAGCTCGTTGTACCTGCGTACTTGTATGCTCTGTAAGTCAAGGGATGGGTGCGTACTCCTGTAAAGGTCAAAAGGCGCGAGTTTCATCTTAAAAAAGTTACTTGTGGTCACTTCTAGATCTTTCTAGAAGAGTGTTTGACGTGTATTGAGCGCCTCCAGACGGTTCATGCATCCCTATGATAGAGGAACTTATCCCATCAAGAGAGGAGCTATCCCATCCAAAAGAGGGAGTATCCCATTGATGTTGGACCTGAATAACTTCCTCTAGAACCCTATAAATACAGGCATTGGGCCAAAGGAGGGGAGGTTGAAAGCTGAACATTCCAAAGGGTAGATGCTGCTGGAATTAGGACTTCCTTGTAGAAGCTTGTGAGGAGAGATTACCATCCTTTCTTGTTTCATTTGGAAGTGGTGAGCTTGTCAAAGTAGAGGAAAACTCTTGCTGGACCCTAGGAGGAACTTGCACAACACCAAGGCTCAGGTTGTAATGGTTTCTTTTGTTTCCTTAATACAAATAAGTCCATTCTTCTCAATGATTTGTTGTTAATGAATTGTTTCATATACTCCTTGGTCTATATGTTGAATATGCTTTGTTTTATGGAATATTCAGGTGTTATGTAATCGTTTGATTGTTAGTGTATGCAGGTTTCAAAGTGAAGGAGGAGCTCATCTGGATCGACGAGGCTGGACTGCTGCAACAAGCGTTGGACTTGAGGTAGGATCGAAAAACACTTGGTCTCTCATAGAATAATGTATGTTTAGAGAAGGATTGCTCTTAATTGTCTTGTTTGTCACTAGAGAGTCTTAGACTCCTAGGGAGGTTAGTTTTGTCAGCAAAATAACTCTTTCTGCATGACAAATTGGCGACTCCACTAGGGAATCCATTGATGTGCTTGATTTTTCCTTTGAGTATTACTTTGATCTGAA
>APFE030233235.1:0-12820 GCA_000404065.3 Pinus taeda
AATATCATTGAAGCACAAAACAATCAATACTAGCATCATCAATTTTTGAATCACTGAAACACTGAAACCCTGTCAACAACACAGTCACCAGAACACAGAGCAGACTACAGAACTCTGTAATAACAATCAAACCTAACTGCAACTTCAAACATTATACTTCATTATGTATACGCTACTACGATGAATCAAACCCGCGTATATATGCGCTTTCGCCAAAGCCAACCCGCGTACAGATCTATACATATTCAATCATGACTTTGCGGCTGTTTCAGACATCAGTCATACCTAGATCATAACATGCGTACAATAAAACATGCATCAATAATTCAGATCTAGTCTATCCATAATCAAACCATATAAAGATGATTCATTCGAAACCATTTGATCCCAATCTATCCTTAGATCTTGTTCTCCATCAACCGGTGAGATTCCTCCTTAGCTCAGATCAAACAATGCATCATGAACCCATTGTCTACATACTAGATCTCACACTTCATCAGATATTCAAGACTTTATCTGTCCCTTTGCATAATGATCTTCTTCTCCTTTTATAGTCTTAGGCCTTTCACAATACCACGGTCCAAAACCATAACAAATCAATACCATGGACCCAATACTAGGGATCATCACTTCTGACGAGATACCATGGTCCAAAACCATAGGTTCAGGTATCAAGGACTAAATACTACGGACCAAAAATAAGTTCTCCCACATGTACGTGCCTTTCCGTGCATGAATGTGTGTGCATACGCATACGTGACTTGGTAATGTCTAACCTGCGTGTATACACGACTTTGTTTGGACCAACCTGCGTATACGTTGTTTTCATTCATACAACCTGCGTGTATACACGCCTTGGCTTCACTGAAACTGCGTACAGATCTATAAAGGATAATTCACTTTTTCAAACATTCTTGTAGTCTGATCATCAATTCCTTGCTACTCACCGGCTGCACTATGATCTGTCATCTCTGTGATTTGCCATCAAGGACAACACTTGTCTCTTAATGCCAACAGTTGGGTGACAAGAGTCAGAAGGAGATCTGAGGATCGGAAGTTGTGTCATTCAAGATGGAGTCAAGACATGTGATGCAAGTCCAGGATGTAATGTTTATACCAAGACTCTAATATAACGTTATATCTGTCTCAACGATCGAGCAAAAGGGGTTTGAGGTCTTGTTCCAGAGTGGGAAGGCAAGACTCGGGCCTAAAGGCTCCAGCTCCATAAGTGTGGTGATTGGAGTTAGAGAGCATGGTCTATACAGGCTGACGGGCAAGCCTATGGATCATGGGAAGAAGAAGATGGAGAACCAGGTGTAGGTTCCGAAGAAGCAGGTGCAGGTGCGGGCTTCAAAGGAGTAGGTACATGTTCCAAAGAAGGTGGTTTAGGTTCTAGAGGCTCAGAGGGAGTTGACTTCTAAAGGGTTTTTGCAGGTTTAGAAGGAGACTTTGCAGCCCAAGAAGAGCATGTGGTTAGTGGGGGGCAAGGGTGCTCCCACAGTTGCCAAGAAGGAATCATGGAGAGAGTGGAAGACATTTCAGGAGAAGAAGCAATATGATTCCATTGACAGTGACACATCCAAGAGAGGCATATTCTATTCTAAAGGGATCGCTGCAGTTGTGGGCGCTAGGGGTTGGAAAAGTGTTGCGAGTAGTGATGATGATGAAGAGTTACTTCCTAGTCTTCGAAGTACCTCCCTCGCTAAGAGGGAGTGTTGATTTTTAGTAGCTTGGGAAGTACTCCAAGCCCTAGGATTCGGGTTTTGGAGGTTGGAGCACCACAATGGGGCATTGTGGGCTTGGAAACCAAGATGTGGGCATTGCACCCAAGCATGTAGATGTGAATCCATGAGGCCTGCTAGACATGTGATGGATGGAGACGATAGAGGGCATTGAGACAAATCTAAGGCAACAAAAATCATCAAAATTTGAGTTGTCTATGTGGAGATATGAATTTTTGAAGGTAAAGTGTGGGCTTGTGGAATGAGGTTCATGTAGGCATGAGTTTGACAAGGCACATGACAGGTTTGTAATCCCTATTTGTGTAATTGATTGCAGGCCTTTTAATGTGAATCCTCTTTGTGTAATTTGTTGGATCGCTTCTATTGTGTATACGTAGAAGGTGAGTTTGGAGTCATAATACATCATCCAAGTGCAATATTTCATAGTAAATCAACATCTGAGGTAGCTGCAACTCTAAGAGGAAGGTCAAGTTTGGAAATAAGGCTATTTTGAAGTTTGCTCATAACTATTTCAGGGGCCGAGTAGGAGCAGAGGAAGTTCGCGACCTCAAGGAGATAATATGGGTTGGTTTTGAGTGTGTTTAGTGGCAGGTTGTCTTCATTTGAAGGTGCTGCAGGTCTAGTTTTGAGAATAGAGGAGGGTTGCAGCCCTAGATCACAGTTGTGAAGGTGTTGCAAGCCTGTTTCTAGGGTTAGAACAACCCAGAACTCAAGCACAGAGGGACAACACTCAAGAGGGAGGCAATTGCAGCTATTAGGAGGCCATTTAGAGGAGTTAGAAAGGGTTGATGTGGAATGTTATCATGCCCTAACCAATCATTCTAACCTACAACAGAGTGACACCAAATTTGAGGTATGGTGATGTTGATTTTATGTTGAATTTGTTGCTATATGGATGTGATTTGTATTTGACACCTTGTGGACTGTTGGAGGGTAGCGAGAAAGGGTCCAAGTGTAGCCCTATAGCAGTGGACAAGGACGTTGGACAACTGTAAGTTGGGTGAAGTGTGTGTAGTCTAAATAGCTCCTTGGTGGACTAATGAGACTATTAGTAGAGGCAGATAGGAGCTGAATGTTTGGCTAGCCAGAGGAACATATTTTACAATGGTGTTAATCATTGAAGAAGCGAAATTTGGTGGTGATAGGTGGCAGCCCTCCTACCCTATGTTAGTCTTCATTGGAGAAACATAGGTAGACTATTTTGGGAAGACAAGTCCCAAAAGAGTTGAGGAGCAACAATGGGCAAAAGTCCCTATGTGTTGATGATAGATGGAGTTATGATCAGCTGGAGGGCAGATTGTGGAGACCGAGTTCAGTGGCCTAAAGGAGTTGGTGCATTGATAGAGGTAGGTGCCACAGATTGGGAGTGAAGGACCCGCATCCATGGGCTCTATTACCATAAGCTACCAAAACCATGCACCCAAAACTACCACTGTTGACCTAAATCTTTAACTCTTTCAATAAGTCAAGTTTAACCTAACACTTGTAATTGTAATACTTCTTTAAGCATCATGCCCCTCCTTTAAGATGGTGCAATATCTAACACGTTATTAGCCCCAATTATCCCTTTTACATTGTGGTTCATTCCCCAAGTGTCCTTATGTAAGGTGCTCCTTGTATAGTTTTGTGCCACATGTCCTCTTGCAACAAATGCTCCTCAATTTGTGCCATGATAATCTCTATAATGCTTTTCCTAAACATGTATCCAAATCCACAATCAATCTCCAAGAAGTGTGCTTCTCAACCCAAGTGTACTTGAGTCAAGTATCAACCTCCAACCTCTAACTTACATGTTCCCATGATCTTAGGGGTAAGTGCCCTCCACTAAATGCTTGGTGCTCATCCTTCTAGGTAGTTTCCTCTCCTAGTCAAACAATCAACTCCCCCCATTGTGTGCACCCATTGAATTAGTCATATGCCACATAGGATAACAACCTCCTATGTGAATGCACTATGCTATCACTCTAACAAAGGTTAAGCTTCTACTCATATTGATCCATCTATATGTTTGTCAAACATCACCAAAGTACTAGTAGGCCTAACACTCTCCTAGATAGGTAAAAACACTTTTAGAGTAACCATAAAGGCCAACATTTGTGGTTGACTAGTCTAGCTAAATATGACCTTTATTTATATTAGTTGAGAATATTTTTGGAGTTATGCCAAAGTTGTGGATCACATACCATACTAATACTTCACAAGTCCATTAAAAATTAGCAATTAAAAGTTAGTAATTGGAAACATAGAAAATTTTTATTTACAATAAAATGAAAAGGGAAAAGTGTGCATGATGTGATGTTAAGTCAAAATGAGCCCTTATTGATTCTTATTACACTAATGAAGTCATCCTTGTATTTAGCCCATTATAAGTGCTTTTATGCAAAATATTTTATGGGTTGTGTGCAGTGAGCGAGTTACATTTGGATGAGCCATATCTCACTTCTATATCATAGTCGATTGAAATTCTCCCCAAATACCTCATTTCTATGATTTTGGGGCATCTTTGAACACATCAATCAAAGATTTTTATAGTAAAGTTACACAATTTAAAATGGAACTATTGAATTATTCTAGTAGAATTATATATTTTACTTTGTCTCAAGAGAATATCCACTTCCTGCTACATAATTTTTTTTGTTTACAAAATGATTTAGCACGTAGAGATCCTTTGCATATAGAACACTTCAAATTTTTCATGAATGTTCGATGTGGTGATTATTGGATCTTTCCTTTGTTCAATAAGATTGGAATTTTTGGTTGAACATTGGAAAAGGTGATACAAATATGGTAAGAGAATCTAAAATCACTTCAAAGTCTTTATGTATGTGTTGTGGCCACAACCACCCACCCATTCAAAACTTGCCTAGGCAACAATTTTGGATGGGTCCCCTAGAAGCTAATCCCCTAGAAGCTAATCTTTGATCTCTTCGAATGATTTGTTTCACCTAAGGGGTTTAGCTCTCCGAAGAGTCGAATGTTCCATTCACAAATGGTGAAAGCCCCTTGACGAATCCCTAACATATAACCTTGTTTAAGCCCTTCATTCATATGCTCATCGGGGTTTGTTTAGCTTCCAAAACCCTTTATCGCACCATTGTCCCGTTATAATCCCTTTATAAAGGAAACCCTTTGTAAAATTCATAAACCATCCCTCTTTCGCTTATCGCACTCAATCTCGGTGCATAACCATGCCATAAGGGCCGGACTCGATGGCATTATAAACCACACTATACATATATGTTGGGTCCAAAACCCTGTCGCATATCGCGATCGGCCTAGAGCTAGGGCTTATACATGTAAGGTACATCATTATGCTCTAGACCCGAAGGCACCTTTAACCATACTTCACACACACGTCGGGTCCGGAGCTATATCACACATCGCTATCGTCCTTGTCCCAAAGCTTATATATACAACGCGCCTTTGTCTGTCGAACCCGCCGACCTTATTAAGCACCATATATATATATATATATATTTATATTATATTATATATATATATATATAATAAGGACGTGTTAATTGCTTATCGCTGTCGGCCTTGTCCCCAAAGCTCATGTACATTATAGGTGCATTCCATCTTACCGGACTCGATGATTTTGTAACACGATATAATCCTCGTATTATATATATATATTATATATACACGACTTTATTGCTCTTAAAATATATATCGGGTCGAAGCCATCGCCTATCTCATATCGGTAGAGCTCGAGGGTCATGTAGTTAGCGAAGAGGCGAGAGCATGCCCAATTATATAAAGTTTTTAGGTTCGACCTAAGTGATAGGGGTAGAATTTTCTTTGTTCTCCCATGTTTTTCAAAATTCGCGATATAAGAAAGGAGTGGGGTCTTAGTGCAAAAGGTGGGCCTGTGGAGTCTCGATAGAGTAATCGCACATCGGGGTGGTGGAAGGCATGGGTCCTGCAACCACGGAGGGGTCGATACTCGATTGCGATTAAAGGAAGCCCTCGAAAACCATGCCAAGCCTATGGATTGAGCGGGAGACTATGTGTTGCCTATGGTTTTATGTGTTCATCCTTTTCGTACTTGCTCCCGTAGTTTTATAAAAGTTAATGAAGGCATCGTTATGTTATGTGTAAATATTTTTGTTATATTGTTCGCAATCATGAAGCTAATGATAGCTATCCTTGCAGGTGAGAAGTAAAGGGCGCAGGAGTGGATTAGAAAAGCCATATATACAGAAGTGTTGTGTTTGAAGGTCTGGCCTCAAACGTTACGGGTCGGGATCCCACGCGTTGCCTGTACATTCCAAAAGCAAAACTGTCTCGGTCTCATTATGGGAAGGCAACATACAATCACCCCTTTTACCAACATCTGTTCACTTCCTCAAGAAATGAATCGATCCGGCCATTATGCTTTCTACTTGTCAGCAGTCACACTGACGATCCTATCTCTGTGTACTTGATTTGCATATCGGAAATAGTGGGAAGATGAAGAGGCAGGGTGGACCTAGAGTCAGGGGTGTTTGCATAAGTATTACCTCCGAAGAGGAGAAAGGGCTTTTGATTTTCGAGAAGAACAGTTGGGCTTTATTGTGAATAAGGAGGACTGTTTTGGGGAAAGAAGGAGCCTTTAGTTTCAGACTTATTTGATTGTTCTTTTATCTGTTTTGGATCAGAGTGTTGCTGCTAGCATGAATCTAAATGTGATTTGTATTTATGCATATTGATGACTTACCGTTCACTATTAGTCTTGTTAAATTGAACGTGATTCAATTTCATGGTTAACTTGTGAATGGTCTCTGATTTGAAACTAAGTTAAACATCAGATGCAAGTTTTAATTGCATAAAAAGAATGTGGATTCCTATATGAGTGATTGGATTGCAATTTAGCTTTAATACAATCTTGTCCAGCTATGAATTCAGTGATTGATTCATTTGGACTTGAATCTATGCATGATGTTTAATCTTCTTTATCACGCTCCTGCCGAATATATATATATATGATGTTTGAACCTCTGTATTATGCTCCTGTAGGATAGATTAGGATAGCTAGGACTAGATTAGAGTAGTTAGAAGTAGTATAGATAGGATTTAACACATAAAGGTTAGCTATTTTATTTTCTTGATATAATTGAAGTCTTCCTCTCGGAAGCAATCTTTCAACATGTTTAAACAGTTTACAGGGTCCCTTAAAACCCGTCGGAGCTAGCCATTCCAAAAGAAAGCAGGTCTAATTGGGGCCTATGATAAGGTTAGTTTCCCTGGTTAGCATCGCGAAAATTCGCCGCGTCAACAAATTGGTGCTAGAAGGAGGGTCGAACCGCCGTCCACAACTTTTCAAGATTTCATTTTTAAATTTGCACATGGATACGAAAAGAGTAATGTATGGATCGTAAAGGTTGGAGAGATCTTGGCACACATCTAAAAAAGCCTCATTTCGAAGAAGGATAGATCCCTCTTAGTCCGTATCTGGATCACCCACAGAAGAGAGACTGTGGGAGTATCTTGTCACTCGGGAACAACCAGTCAAAACGCTTACTCGGGCTTATGCTCGTTCCCTCTCTCAACTTCCCTCTTTCAACCTTTACCTCTGACAACTAAGAGAAAGCCAAGGATCTTTACCCTAAGCACAGATACATCTGCAGCCACTTCTCTTGAAGATATTGTGCTAGAATCCTTGCAAAGTATCAACACCCCTTGAGAAGAAATTCCTGAGGATTCCCCTTCTAAAAGTAACTCTTTGCTTGATTCTGAGAATCCTAACGGAGAAGCATCCAACCAAAACTTCCCTGCCCATAATATGGGCAATGTTCCTCCTCCAGGTGGGAATCAGCCTCCACCTCTTCCTCCAAGTGGTAATCAATCCCCACCTCCTCCAGGAGCATTCCCTCCCTGGCTTGAACAAGATGTTGTAGCGGTACTTGGGCAGAGCATCCCTTACCCAAAAATGCAGAAAGAGTGCTACCTAATTTCGACCTTGAGTGGGGAGATACCACTGATAACCATATTCACTCTTTCTTCCTAGCCTTACATAGGTTGAGAGTCGCTGATGAAGATGTAGTGTGCCACCTATTCTCTTTTACTTTGACTGGTGTAGCCTTGACATGGTATTCAGCTTGAGAATAGGGTCGATCACCTCTTGGGATGCTTTTCAGCAGGCCTTTTTAGACAAGTTTGGTGATGACAAAACACCTACGACCTTAGTTTTAGAACTATCCCGTTTGAAAATGGAAACCAATGAAAAAGTTAAGGATTTTAACATCCGATTCAACACTCTATTCAACAAAATCTCAGCTAATGCTAGACCTACTAATGAAGTGCTCATGGAATTCTATGTCTCTACTCTCCCTGTCCCTACAACGGTGTGGGTTAAAAGGAGTAATGTGCAAACCTTACAAGGTGCTATTGATGAAGCGGTGAAAGTTGAAAATGAAATGATCAGCCTCACAGCATGTCATTATGCAATTGAAGTGAATAAAGCCTCTCAATCATCCAAAAAGAGTAGTGGGAGTGGAAACAAAGTGGATGAGACCAAAGAAAAAGATGCCACAGATCTGGAAGGTTTGCATCGGATCATTAAGAAACTAAGACACACAGTCATCGATATGAAAAGAAATGTTGGAGAGAGTACAAGTGGGAATGGAGGAGATTATAATAACAAAAAACCCTTCAAACCTTTCTATCGGAAGAAAATAGAAGGTGGTCATGGTCAACTTGCATTGCCTTCTCTACCTAATGAAGGGGCTTTAAACACAGAAGAGTTGGCTCTCATTGGTTCGCTCCTTAACAAAGAACCTACACTGGAGCTCAAACCAGAACAAGGAGACGAGGAGGAATACCGAGTAGAAGAACCCTCGGATGAGGAAACCCAAATTAATGTGTTGTGGGATTTCCATAGTAATGAGAACGATAACGAAGGAGATAACACTGCAGAAATCAACGCTAATGAAATCCACACACGAAGTAAAGGGCCTCTCCTATGTGTGACAAAGCCCTTAGACCGAACAAAGCAAGATGTTCACCCTGTGAAAGCATCCTCTCCCAGAGTTCTTGTCGAGAAGAGTAGACCTGGCGGTCAATCCAAGAATACCCCTGTTGGAAGTCACCCAGAGAAAGAAAATGCATCTCCCACTGCAACGAAGGCTACTCAAGATGGTAAACTGCCACCTAAGAATGGAAAAACAGGCATGTTTACTCTGCCCTATCCTGTTTATAACATTGATTACAATATTGTGGATGATCTCAAGAAGTCTAGGGCTAGTATCACATATTTTGACTTGTTAAAATTAATGCAGCAAAGTGATTTGCTACTGAAAGATATGGATGAGTGGAACTGCAAAACCACCACCACATCAAGCACCCAAACCAAGAAGCCAATGTCTAAACCTATTAATACCACTAGTGTAGCCCAAATACCATTAGCTATGGAGGCCATGTTATCTAAAATGAATCGAAAACCCCAAGATGTCAACACAGCCATGATAGGGAGGAAATCGAAATCTATGACTCCATCATTCCTCATCACGTTTGAAATTTTCAACATGAATGTCAACAATTGCTTGGTAGATTCCAATGCCTCATCCACTATTATGCCTTATGCTATTGCTAAAAGGCTTCAGGCCATACCTGAAAAAACTGGAACTCAAATCATGCAATTAGATAGGAAAAATGTGAAAGTAATTGGAGAATTGAAAGATGTGTTGATTCAGATGGCTACTAAACCACAGTACACACAAGTCATTGATATAGTGGTAGTCGATATACTCGAGGCTTATGGAATGCTGCTTAGCAGGGATTGGTCAGTGAAATTGAATGGATACTTCTCAACTGATTGGTCCCATCTCTTGCTGCCTCAGAAGGGGAAAGGTGATATGCTGAGAATTGATCGCGAGAGATACATGAAGTATGTAGTGACAGAGCTACACGATCCCAACGAACCTGTAATGTTTACCAAATCTATCCTTGGGAATTATAGTTTCAATATTTATGCTACAGAGACCTATTTTGGGGAATTCCATGGAGAAACAGTTGAAGAAACTTTGACATGCACATAGTTGGAAATTACCTCCCATAATCCAGCTAATGAACTATCCTGTATTATAGTAGATGATAGGACTAATTTCTTAGATAGTAGTTCAATTGATGTAACGTTAGGCTCTAATTTTGGGACACTCTATTTTAATGGTTCTAACTGCCTTGAAGGTGCAGGTGCTGAGAGCATTCTTATGGACCCACAAGGGAACCAACACTCGATGGCCAACCGATTGGAGTTAGTGTGCACCAATGACACGGTAGAATATAGAGGCTTGCGACAGGGCTTGAAAAGGGCCCTTGATATGAAGGTGATAAATCTCAAAGCTTCTGGTGACTCACAGATAATCGTGGACCAGGTGAGGGAAAGGATACATCACAATTCACTAGACTTGGGAAGATACCAACATGAGGTATGGAGTTTAATTAACAGTTTTGATTCTTCTAATATCATACACATACCTCGATGGCAAAACCAAGACGTTGATCGGGCAGCTGGTATGGCCGCAAAAATTTTCCCTGATTTTAGATTGAAAAGGAATAAATGCTATATTGAATTGATTTTTAGAACATCCATGCCCGATGACATCTCAAATTGGCAAGCGTTCGACGACGACAAGCTTATGAACGAGAATAAAGAGGAGGCTAAGCCCCACCAACAAAAGCTTCATAAGGTGCATCCAAGCCTGGGACCGTTGGTGAAGAAAGAGTAAAACAAAATGTTGGATGCTAAAATCATCTTTCTGGTTAGACACACCCCTTGGGTAGCCAATCTCGTGCAAAGTAAGGAAGAAAATTGGAGACATCAGGTTGTATTTCGATTTCAGAAACCTGAACCAAGCATCGCAGAAAGATAGCTACCTTGTCCCTTCTACAGTACACATTCTTCAGTGCGTCGCTGGGTCTGAAATGTTGTCCTCATTAGATATGTTTTCAGGATGTAATCAAGTATTGGTGTCTAACAGGGATCAACGTAAGACAATGTTCCAACACTTATGGCTGAGCCCATTCCAAGTTATGGATGAAATTGGTTAGGGAACTTACAAATTGAAAACTTCACAGGGAGAAACTGAAAAACTCCTTGTTAATGGCCAGCGTCTCAAAGGAAACTTCTAGTACCCACCACACGGTGGCTACCTCCTGAGTAGGATAGGATTCATTTTAGTTTTGTTGTTAGTTTATTTGTATTTATGTCTTTTCCTTTTGTTTTCTGCAAAGTTTATTTTCCTGTTGTTTTGAATCACAGTCCTTTCAGCTAGCTAATTTTGGTCCTCCAGTCTCGTTGTACCTTTCAGATTTTCCCTCGTTCACCACATTCATCCTTTCCCTCCCTCATTAACCTGCTGATGATTATGTTGTTTCTAAACCCATAATTACCTTGCAAATCAAACAAATTTTCAATTAGCCCATGAGAACTTTAAAATCAGCTCTGGAGTTTAAACCAGAGCCACTTATGGCATCTGTGGGGAACTAGGTGAGTTCTGTTGATAACTTGGAGATTTGGAGCATGTAGGGGCATCCTTATAAAACAAAATGTGTAACTACAGTTGAACTGGCATGGAGGAACGTTGCATTTTTTAATAAATCCCACTCAAACCTAGCCTATGCTTTCCTATGAAGTTTACAGTCATTTTCCATTGGTCCCATCCACCATACTAAAAATATCCAATACCTGTTATCTACAAGTAAACCTCCTTTCATGGGCTAAGCTCATTGTCATATACCCTATGGCAAATACAATTGTGTTCTAGTCTTTGTGCCTGAAACTGGAAGGACTTATTAAAAGAAAATGAAATGTCAAGTCCTTGTGCCAATCTGAGAGGACAGATTGTTTGGGAAGCCAATTAGAGTAGGGACTGTTGCTGGGCTCAGAGCACCTGTTGATACAGCAAGCCCAACCTTGCTTAAGCGGTTTAAAAATATGGCATGATCCATGACTGCGCCCCATTCAATCGTATGAAAATGTAGCACTTAAAGTCTCATATAAAGTGCAGATGAACATATCTACATAAAAGAGCTGAGGTACACACCTAAAACAGGGATTGGTAGACCAGTGATGGCCCTGAAAGGATTTTGAAAGTTGGAAACAGGTAAAGGAAGGTCAATAAATCCCATAAATACTACCATTGGTGAATTCCTGTCAAAGCCCTATCAGCAAGTAGAAGCTATTTGTCTTTATCCCACCTGAAGCAACTGATGTTGAAGTGGAACCCATGCTTGTCCATGTATATAGTTGCATTTCAAGTTTATCTTATCCCCCTGATGTTTTATTGATCTAAGGATTATTTGAAAACAGAGATAATTGGTTCGCCCAATGGTTTGCCATTTGTTGTGGCCACAACCACCACCCATTCAAAACTTGTCTGGGCAACAATTTTGGATGGGTTCCCTAGAAGCTAATCTTGGAGCAGTCCGAATGATCTGTTTCACCTGTGAGGGGTTTAGCTCTCCGGAGAGTCGAATGTTCCATTCACAAATGGTGAAAGCCCCTTAACAAATCCCAAACATATAACCTTGTTTAAACCCTTCATTCATATGCTCATCGGGGTTTGTTTAGCTTCCAAAACCCTTCATCACATAATTGTCCCGTTATAATCCCTTTACAAAGGAAACCCTTCGCAAAATACATAAACCATCTCTCTTTCGCTTATCACACTCAATCTGGGCGCATAACGCATGCCATAAGGGCTGAACCCAACGACATTATAAACCACACTATACATATATGTCGGGTCCAAAACCCCGTCGCAAATCACAATCAGCCTAGAGCTAAGGCTTATACATATAAGGTGTGTCGTTATGCTCCGGACCTGAAGGCACCTTTAACCATACTTCACACACATGTCAGGTCTAGAGTTATATCGCGCATCGCTATTGGCCTTGTCCCAAAGCTTATATATACAACGCGCCTTTGTCTGCCAGACCCGCCAACCCTATTAAGCATATCATATATATATATATATATATATCGTGTCCAGTGTTAATTGCTTATCGCTATCGGCCTTGTCCCAAAGCTCATGTACATAGAGCGTGCTTCAATCTGTCGGACCCGATGGTTTTATCAACCACGATATATATATATA
>APFE030233239.1:3907-14696 GCA_000404065.3 Pinus taeda
ATTTCAATGCATTTTAATAACTATAGGACTATTAACTAATCAATTTTCAAGGGATCTGAGAGATATATGATGGAAAGAGGTAGGAAAATGATATGTTTTAGGAGGAAAAAGGAGGTCATGGAATGGTACCAACAATACTGAACCTCCATTTCCTCATGAATAAACCCTAATCTCCCTACATGGATTATTAGGTATTTCAACTCCACAAACCTTGAAACTCATGAGATACATCAAGCACCAAATTAGTCCTAGTTGATAATGGTGGTAATCAGTTTCATTCATAATAAAGTGGTAGAAGAAATCCATTGTTTTGTACACCCAATGTACAACTTTCAAATAATGATATCCAATGGAGGTATAATGAAATGTGGAGGAAAATGTGAAAACACCAAACTCTAGATGGGAGACTATAAAATCAAAACCGATATATTTGTGACCAATATGGGTGGTTGTGATTGGGGGTAGAATGGCTACACACATTGGGACTAGTAATAATGGATTTCAAAGAACTCTATATGAGTTTCACTAAAGAGGGACATGTACATCCCCCTCAAGGGCTTTGGATAGGATCCCATGAAATAGTCAAATCTCATCATATGGAAAAGTTATTAAAGAAATGTTGTTTTGGAATTATTGCATAATTTAATTACATACAAGTCATGGATAATTTGACACAAGAAAATCCACCTAGATTTGTAGATGGTCCTCGACAAACATACATCAAATAGTTGAGACACCAAAGGGCTTAATACCTTCTCAAGGAGATCATGACCACGTAATTCCCTTAATTCTAGGAAGTCAACAAACAAATGTATGGAATAGAAAAGATCATTCAAAAATTGTTAGAGATATGGGTTATATGTTGAAGTACAAGATCTTACTCACCCCCATAGTCATGTTTTTAAAGAAGGCACTTAGTGCATGTGTCTTGATTTTAGGCCTCTCAATAACTTAATAATCAAGGAAAAATTACCCATCATAGTTTTTGATGATCTCCTGGACTAACTTCATAGCGAAAAAAATTTCACTACACTTTATCTACACCTAAGATACCACCAAATTAGGATGATAGAGACAAACATACCTAGTATAGCCTTAAAAACATATGGAGTTTATTACGCATCTCTAGCGATACCTTTCAATATTCTAAATTATCCATCCACCTTCCAAAGCCTGATGAACAAGATTTTCAAACCCTTCATTCAAGAGTTTGTGTTGGTAATCTTCGATGATATCTTGATCTATAGTAAAGCATGGGAATCACACCTTGCGAATGTGATAATTCATTGTAACTCTTGAGAGACAACCAATTATTTGTGAAGTGATCCAAATGTGCTTTTGGGGTTCTTGAGTTTGAATAATTGGGTCACATTCTAAGTTAGGAGAGAATGCAAGTTGATCCCAAGAAAATGGTAGTTATGTAAGATTAATCACATCCCAAAACATTGAATATCTTGAGGGGATCTTAGGATCACAAGTTACTAAAGGAAATTTGTGAAAAATTATGGTAAAATTGCATCTCCCATAATTTCACTCCTTAAAATGAATGCATTTGTCTAGAATGAGGAAGTAGCATAGGCATTCACTGCTTTGAAGTATTCCATATGCACTACTCTAGGATTAGCATTGCATGAATTTAATAAGTATTTGTATTAGAATGTGATGCCTTAGGTAGAGGTATAGGAGTAGTATTGATGTAAGAATGACACCCCTTGGAATTCACCAATAAGAAATTGCACAATTACAATTTGGAAGAATCCAAATATGACAAGGAAATTATGGTTTTCCTTCATGCAATGGAGACTTGGTGACCCAATTTAGCAGGATGTATTTTTAGATAAAAAATAACATCATAGTTTGAAATACTTCCTCAAACAATGTTTGAATTCACCAAAGAAACATAAATGGGTCACCAAAATGTTGGGGCATGACTATGTCAACATATATAAGAATGGTAAGGATAATTTTGTGGCTAATAATTTATCTCAAAAAAATTGAGGACGATGGGTCAATCATTTCCTTATCATTACCTAGTCCATGATGGATCAAGGAAACTTGATAGGAATGGCTAGAAAGTAGTACTTTAAAGTGGGTCATCCAACATCTTCAAATAGATCACAAAAACCACCTAAAAGTTATACATGGAAATAAGATATATTGCATTATAAAGGGATCACTATTTTTAAAAAAGATCCAACCCTAAATAATACATCTTATGTCACTCTAGATTTCATAAAATCTATGAAAAAACTAAGTGTTGATCCTTTTAGGAAGGAATGAAAACAAATATCTAGGATTTTGTAGTATCCTATGATGATTTCCAAATAATTAAGGGAAATACATGGAATAAATGAGAGACAATGCAACCTTTACGAATCCTAACACAAATATAAATAGAAATTTTAATGAATTCTATCACAAGACTCCAAAAAGTGCAAAAAGAATCAATTATCAGGGTGGTGATTGATTGTCTTTGAAAATTTGCTCATTTTTGTGCCCTACCTCATCCTTCATATCCTTCCTTAGCTACCAAATCCTTGTGGATTAGATATTGAAGCTACATGGCATGCCAACTTCCATTGTTTTAGATCAAGAACCCACATTTAACAACAATTTTTACATGAGCTATTTTAACTTCAAGGTAGACAATTTTATATGAGCACTACATATCATCCTCAAATTGGTGGTCAAATATAAGTTGTCAACAAGTTCCTAGAAACCTATTTGAGATTCTCTTATTCAATGGGCATAATGGCTTCCCCTTGTTTAATGGTGGTATAATACCAATTATCACAGAGTTACCGAAATTACACCATATGTATCTATTTATGGCCAAAACCCCTTGTCAGTGGAATATTATGTACCAGGCACATCCAAAGTTCATGCAATAGATAAAAAATCTTTGCACTAGAGAA
Source organism: Pinus taeda (assembly GCA_000404065.3). Taxonomy (NCBI): domain Eukaryota; kingdom Viridiplantae; phylum Streptophyta; class Pinopsida; order Pinales; family Pinaceae; genus Pinus; species Pinus taeda. The sequence continues at coordinate 6,823 of APFE030233239.1, forward strand.
TCCAATATCCATATTCTCAAGAATAACTTGGTTATGAAAAAAAAAAAAATGAAACAACAAGTTTATCATCATAAATATGAACATTATTTTTCCAAAGTCGATCAAGTGTTCCTTCACCTAGAGCTTATAAATTGGCATCACTCAAAGGTAAATCTCCTTAGAAGATAGCTCCTAGGTCATATTGTCCCTCACAGATCATGCAATGCATTGGTCAAGTCACCATAAACTGGTTCTCCTACCCCACTCTAAGTTTCATCCAATCTTTGATGTGTCTTCTTACAAGAATGTTGTTGGATCAAATTGCAAAGTGCAAACTAACCTTTCATAACTTGATGAATAAGGTTCCATTTGGCTCAAACCAAAATCATATTGGATATCAAAAAGTGTAGGTTGTGCTAACACACAATCAATAAAGTATTAATCTAATGTAAATATATACAACCAAAATGTAGTATACCTAGGGGGATATTATGGGGTACATAAATATATTAAAATAATGCAAATACACCTAGAAATAACAAGAGCAGAATAGATAAAATTTAGATATTTATTAATATCAAACCCTCGAGGTAGGGTAATAGCATACAATCACTCCTTAAGGAAGGAGAACACTCCACAAGCCATATGATTGTCGATACAATAATCCTTGACATCTCTCAATGGGGAGTCTATAGCCTCTATATAGGCTTCATACATACAATACCATGGGTCTCTCAATACCATATATCTAATACAATTGGCTTATCACATTATTGCTAACTACTAGTGGTCCCTTACATGATGCGTATTAACCACTTTATTTATTCAATATGGCCAATCACATTATTACATTATTCCCTAGGGTACCTCCCTCTGTACACCATAATTTCCCCAATAGGTATACTACATCAAATATGCCACATGGGAACTAACAACAATTCTACGAAAAGATTCTCACCTTCAGCATTAAGGAAAATGTACATTTCAAAGGAGGAGGGCATGTTAGGGTCCTATTCTAACCCTCTTATTTAAATATTTTATTAATATTGTTGGCAGGAAAATTATGAAAGGGTAGAGACTCTGGGTTTAGACATAGATTCCAATAAAGGATCCTATGCAGTTTAGTGTAACATTGACATTTTCACCCTATTCAAGAGGAATCAGACATCTCGCCTGAGGTGTGTCACAACCTTACTGGGTTAAGGGATTAGAACCAGGAATCAAGGGGATTTGCAAATAGACTAGCACTTCAATCTAACTTATAAATCACAACATCCAATATATATATCCATCACCAAGGGCAATAAGAAAAGAATCCAAAGAAATAGAGGATATACACATTCATTCATAATAAAAAATTTAAAGAGCGCCATAAAACCAACACATGCATATCCATAAGAGATCTCGCAAAGCCTTTTCATTATATTAAAACATCATTACATCATTACATTCAGGATCTGAGGCCTGTCATATAGGAACAAGAAATTAAAACATGGACTAACTTAGAATCAGGTAAGCATAGAACAATGTTAATCCCAATAGACTCGATGAAAACATCTCGATATACTAGCCTTCTCTCCCTTGTTGTTTTCCTTTCCCTTCAACTTTTATGCACTCCACTCGCCTGAATTGTTGGTTCCTTCCTCAGATGCCATGCCCTTTCCTTATCGTTTGCTTCTGTGGATTGGCTGTGACAAATTCACTCTCTTGTTGATGACTATTGTGGCTCAGCTGTGACTGCATAACTTCCTATTTTTTGTTGGCCAACCTTTAGCACATGAAGGATCTTGGTAGATTTTGTCTCTTTCCTCGGTTTCTTTCTTCGCAACTTCCCATCAGTCAGATTTTATAAAAAATTTGAAAAAAACTTGTCCCTCAAAACGAAGGACCCAATAGGCCCCGACCACAATTGATTGACTCATCCACGCATCAATCTTATGCTAATGTTGTTGTTTCTTCTTGCTATTGTGGGGCTCTTGTTGTTGTTGCTCCTTCTTGGAATGTTCCTTCATGTGCAACAACTTCTCCTTCAAACAAAGGACATAACTCCAGGACATATTGGATGTATGTGGTATTGAATTGTGTATATTCAGCAAGGGTCGATCACCATTGATCTGTGAGATTGTTAGATTTATCAATGAAGTGTGTGGTGAGTTCAGTTGTTGGTTGGGAAGGTCTTGTAGTTAGGAGATCATTCCACTGATTTTTTTCTTCTACGCTAAGTTGTTTTAGTTTTTGGAAGTGGACCTGTGTAGGTGGCTTAAGGTCATGGAGCAAGGCCTTGGTGGGGCGCGAGTCATCCTTAATGTTTTGGATATGTTTTTCGAGCATATCGGTATGTGCAAAAAGATCCTTTTGCTAGTTGAGGTCTGGGGTGGTCAAGGCTTGGTTGAATAGTTGGTGAGCCTGTTGGTGTAGAGTGTAGATTGGTTATTTTTCTTTAAAAGGAAACAAAACTAGTAACGAACTTGAGTGAAGATTTATTTATTTTCCCTAGTAGTATGTTGAAAGGAGTATTTAAGAGAACTAACATCAATAATTGTTTGCTCAATGTCATTGGCATACTAGGTTGCTGGATCAAGGAGTGCCCTTTGGTTGGAAGTGATAGTTCTTTGAAGCTCCTCATTTGCTGAGACAAGGTCGGTACATGAAGTTATGATGTGATTGCAACAAGTTGAAAGAGTGCAAGTTGAAAGTCCTCTAGTGTATTTAGTACTACCTTAGCAACTGTAGGCTAAATATCCTGAAATTTTGTGCTGATATGATCAATTTGTTACTGTAGCTCTTGCTTTTCTTAGAGAAGTTGTTCTCACTAAGCTGCAATAGAGAGAAGTTGTTTTTTTTTTTGCTCATGCTCATGTGTCATTGGGTTTCATGGTAGCAGGTGGAGGGTATCGGGTTTGCAATATTCGTCCAATGGAAATCGATTTCTAGGATTGCACTTTGGGTGAAGTCTCTCGCTACAGGGCATCTGTGGTGTGGGTACTGGTATGGCCTAGAACTAAGTGCGGTGGTAAAAGGGAAGTGGTGTTGGATGTTAGAGGTAAGGTGTTGATAACTTTTGTGCCCTAGAAATCAGAGTGGATAGGTTGGCTAGTTGTCATTTGTGAGTTTGGTGCTAGTAACAAAGATAACATAGATGTGTTAACTGAATCCATGGTTGTAGGGTGAAAAATGAGTGCATATTGGTTAGTTTCAGTGATGGATTGGATTACAGAGTTGACTTCCATCTCAGTCTCTGCACCGAGAAGATTTTTGGTCAGAGGAAGGTCTGAAATAGTGGCAAAGGGGGAAGTTATGTGGGGTGATCGTTTGTGTGATGTTGGGGACACATTGCAGGTGGATGGAGGGTTTTACTAAATGATTTGTGTGTTGGTGAGGGATTGTGGTTCCTCATCGGTGAGTTCAACGACCTGGGCAGAGGAAATTATAACGACTTTTCTGGAAAGTGATGACGGTCTGGACAAAACTTTAGTGTGGAACACCTCTTCTGAGACAATGTAAGGTTGAGCATGCATCTGGAACATGTTTGGATTGACAGCTTTAGTGTGAATACAAGTGTTGTTGTGATGGACGGAAAACCATATTGCATGCAAGTAGTCATATGGAAGTGACTATGGGATTTTGGGATTGGCTTTGGTGACAACCAACATCTTTTCATACCATCCTAGGAAAGGGGCCTCATTGATTTCCTTGCTATTTGGGTCCCCTAATGTCTTCCATGTAATTACATGAGTGCTAGGGGATGATCTTCAGGGACTAGCGCCAACTCTCTACCTTCTAGAGGGCACCACTTCATCATAGACAGAGAAATGACAAGATATCCATATATTAAGTATGTCGCCCTTTTGTACACATCTTCACATGCTTCAAAAATTTCATTCAACAAATAACTATACCAATTCAATTGTTCCCCTTTATTACAAGCTTCCTCCATTGAAATGGTGTGTAGAACGCACTCACCCTTTGTGTAATGGAGCATTATTTTTATAGCAATTATGTAATAGGTGAATTTAATGGTGGGAACGTTAATTGGCTTTATATTGGCTCCCTTTCCACTGCGGTGAGTAGCATATTTGGTGTAGTAATTTCTATCACCCATATTCTTTCTATGCTTGGAAGTAGTCTAGAACATAGACGACACTGCAATCCCTACAAAAGATAGTCCTGCTAATTGTTGAATGTCACTAGCATGTATGGAGTATTCTTTGTCAAGTCGGAGAACCCCCATGTAGTCGATTCCTTCCCCTAAAGTTCCAAACACTGGTAAAATTCACAAGTTCAACAATGTGGACCTCTATATTCCTTTGAAATCCTCTTTGATTCTAGATGAGTGGTTTCCATTTGGTCTAGTTACAGTATATGTAAAAAATTCGTACTCGAGTGTGGGGAAATGAAAAGAATCTAATAGGACGTTGTATACGAGCATGATCTTCTCATATTTACCGCAAATATTCTCAGTCTTAGTGACTCTGGAGTCAGATGGAGGGGTGGGAATAATAGTTTTGGATACCTTAGTCATGGTTGTAATTTTGCAACTATACACAACAGACATAAGGGGTTTGAATTTTGGCTAAGGACGAGGAAATTTTGATACAAAAACAGACTGAGTAATTCAACCACCTATTCTTTGACAGTAGAGAGCTTAAAGTTGCCATGCAAACTAAATAGAAATACTTCACATGAAATTTTTGGTTAGACCATTTAACTAATTAATATGATAACTTTCTATACTCGATTCAAATCATGGCATTAACGAAGACTGTACCTGGACCTAACCTAGATGACATAGAAACTAAAATGATGGGTGATCATGATGGTTAATTATGATGAGATGATGGAAAAATCCAAAAAGATGATAATCAGATCGTGTTAGGGATATTATGAGAGAGATTTGATCAAAATTCTAAAAGATGCAAGGAATTATTACTAATTATGGTGGATAAGACTATTTCCACTTGTGATTCCCCTACCACAATCAATTACAGAGGGTTGCACTGAACTGACTAACAGACCTAACTTAAGTAACTTTATTCACGACTGACATAATTGACACAATTGACATGACTGATTCAACTAAAATAATTGACACAACTAAAGTAAATAATGTGACCCAACGTAACTAAGCTGGAATGACATATATTTGTGTAGGCACTTGATGGTGGTATGGTAGGCCCATAAAGTAGCCGATACTTGCTCGTCCTAGTTGTCTTGGTTGGTAGAAAATATTTTAGTGAGGCTTTTCTCTAGGATTTTGTTAAAATCTTCCACAAATTCGTTTTCTTGTGGGTGGTATGGGCTGCACTTATGGTGTTGGATCATGAAGTTCCGCAGTAGTGTGGCGACTATATCATTAATGAAGTGGATCCCTTGGTCACTTGTGAGGCTTCATGGGAACCCAAATTGAGTGATGATATTTTTGAAGATGAACTAGGCAACGGTTTCTATAGTGCAATATTTAACTAGTGCAACTTCGGCTCATCTGGTGAGGTAATATGTGGCACCAAAAATGTAACTAGCATTCGAGTGACACGTCAGTGGATTAATGGGCTGCCATGAAATTCACCGCTCACTTTTCAAATGCATGTAGTGCCCATACTAGTTACAAAGGAAGTTCATCCCGGAATAGTAAGAACTCCTAGAATAGTAGGAACCATCTAAAAATACTCCCTTCAACCATAGAATTACTTACTAGGTACTTCAACATGGAGTGGTTAGTAAAGAACTTGAATGAACCACCAGGAAGGTAGTGCCGAAATTTCTACAATGAGTACACCTTTGTGAGAACTCCCCACTCAGTTGTGGTGTAGTTATTTTCTGTCAAGAAAAGTTTTCTACTCGCAAAGTAGATCAAGTGATCGAGGTTATCCTCTTCGAGATAGGCCAAAACACCTCCCAAAGTGATTCTTGATGCATAAATATAGACATGAAATTGCTTACTCCAATCTGGGTAAACCAGGATTGGTGCACTTTCCAGCTTCTCTTTTAACACATTGAAGATAATGTCACATTCATCGGACCAAGCAAACCTTTAAGATTTATTTAGAAACTTCTCTATTGATGCAGTGATTAAGGCATAGTTGTAGATGAATCTATGGTAGTATCTTGTGTGGAAGAGAGTCGATCTTAGCTTCTTGAAACTTGTTGGTGGAGGCATATTTAGGATTACCACAACCTTAGGAGGATTGAAACACACTCCTTTACAAATTATATGCCCCAAGAGGATTCCAAAGGGGACAAAAAAGTGCACTTCTTCAAGTTCAAAGATATCTACAATTGCCCGCAGTGGTCAAACATCAATCAGAGAAAGATGGAGTGTCTTTTTAATAAATTGTAAATTTTCCAATTTTCCTTGTACACTTCCAGAAATCTGTGAATGTAGTCTCAGAAGGAAACTATTACAATATTCGAAAATATTATTGGAGCATTCTTTAGTCCAAAGGGTATGACATGGTAGGCATAAGACCCCTATTTGATCATGAATATGGTTCTATTCTTATCCTCCTCCACAATATGGACTTGGTGGTAACCAGAGAACCCATCCATGAAAGAGTATGCTTCATTACCTACAACATTATTGAGGAAATTTTTTTCTGAATGGAGTGGGGAAGGGGTCAAAGACACATACATTGTTCAAACTCTTGTAATCCACACAAACCCAGATTTCTTTAGAATCCTTCTTATTCTAGATGAAATTCATACTGACCCACTCCTCCTCATTAACTTGTAAGATAAGTTCTGATGCCAACATCTTTTCAATCTCCCTCTTCACCTTTTCCTTGACCCTTGGGTTTAATTGATATGGCTTGTGCTTCACTAGTCTCAAATTTGGCTTCATCATGATCTTAATTTCTTCCAACTCCCCCTTAATTCCTTTAATCTTTGAAATAGATGAAGGGAATAGGCCTTCATACTCCCTTATAAGGTTGAATATTTCCTTGGTGGTCTGCTCATCCCAATAATACCTGACAGAGGCTAATTTTGTCTTCTCTTCACTGCCAATGTTGTGCTTTCGTAACTTCAGAGGTTGTAGCTGTGGACAAACTATTACAGGCCCATCTTCAACGTTTTATTCCCCTTCAGATTCCTTAAAGGTAAAGTGGCTTAACCCCTCTAAATCGTCTCCATCATGTTAAGGATTTATCTTCCTGCAAGCCACAAACTCATGGAATCTAGATTCATATATGTGATTGAAGGCATCCTGATTAGAGAACAAAACCCTCTTGACTACTTTCAGGGCAACTGTTCTCCTCTCTTCATCATCAGTGAAGGAAAAATAATGGAAAAAATGACCTGTCATGTAGTCCCATTCACTATTCTACCTACTTATTTATTCCTTCAGGTACCATGCCTACTCGAATGTCCCCAGAGTGTGGACAAAGATATGTACCCATAGATTCTCTGGAAGTCCCTCCTTGATCCACTTCACTTTATAGTTCTATAGATGTTTGTGAGGATCACTATACCCTTCGTACTTAGTAAGGCTAGATGAGAAGTCTTTTGAATGCTTGAATATGGCTATCAATGTGGAATTAACCATCTCCCACACTTGGAGATGGTTGTAATCATAACCGCACCACCTTGTCAGTGTCACTTGGAGGGAAACATCTGTTACTAGGAGTAGTGTCCACTTGGAAGCTACTATTCCCACTAAGACTGATAGCTATCTTAGAAACAAAAAAGTAAAGTCTATTTTCGCTTTCCTTTATGAAAATAGATAGGAGTGGAACAAAGGAGACCAACCTTATTCTTGCGCTTGATTTCCTCTCCTTCATGATAGAGCTTTGTCGCTTCTTCTTTTTCTTCCCAGCTTCAAAGAGCACCTGTGGAATCACAGCAACATACTACTATCGAAGAAACAAAGATCTATATTCATAAATAACACAGGACCAGAT
>APFE030233239.1:27452-66967 GCA_000404065.3 Pinus taeda
ATATATATATCCATCGGTGGCTTAATACCTTATGCATACATAATATATGTCATGTGCCTCCCTCCATTCATTAATCCTTTGGGCTAATAATAACTTTCCACGTCTCTCTCACTTGTGATTCCACTAGTGCCCATCTAATTTTACAGTACATGATGCCCTTATTGACGTAGTCCGACGGGTCAACATGTTTGATATTTAATGAGCAAAAGCATGGTGGAATGGGTGGTTTATCAACCTGCCCATCTCCAATCGATGGTTGGAAACCATTCTAACACCCTTCATCGCCTTTCTTCAAAACCACTGCAGGGTTATCATAAAGGTGGTATTAGGTTTCTCAAACCCACTTATAGTTGCATAATGACAATGGGGCCCATCGGTCCACCGCATCACCCTGGTCCCATTTCCTCAGTGCTCTCTTAATTGATCTTTCTCACACCTCCAGGATGGAACCTCTCGGCCACATAGAGATGACCCTTCCACATATTATTGCTTCTGATTGGCCCACATGGTTGCGTCACCACATCATCCCAACGCATACCATCCCATCACGCTCTCCCATTTCTCATTTTTAATCAACCATGGTGAAACCCTCAAGGACACGTCACTCTAGTCTTGGACTCCCAACAATCTCTTATGCCTGCACATCTTACACCTTCGATATGGGGACCACTAGGACACGTCATCCCGACCCCAAAACCCTAGAGCTCCTTTATCATACATCTCTTGAGCTTCAAGGGGTGACCCTCTAGTACATGCGGGTTGGTGGGCCACACCTTGCATGACCCTTGCTCCTGACTGGTGCACAATTGTGGCACTGCCACAACCTCCTGTGCCAACTCACCTCACTTCCTTCCTCATGCGCTCTTGCAAATGCTTCGGGGTTGATCCATTAAAGTTACTTATCAGGTGGTTCCTCCTAGCACCAATCCCACTGCACTCGGGGCTATGTGGAGGCCAACATGTCCCAACCTCACGTCATCAAATGCACCACTACAATTCTCCTTTTAAAACTTATGGAATTTTTTGCCAATGAGATGAGATGTATGGTGGGCTCCACTCCAGCCAATGAAAACACTCTCTGCCCCAAAGTTGTGATCCTAACTGCCTCAATGCCTATTCTTCCCTATCGTTCCCTTGCAGTGCCAAAAAGCAACTCCTGAGGTGGATTCTATGGGTTGACTCGTTAATTGACCCACCTCTTGGCCAATAGTTGAACCACTAGGTCTGCATGTCTTCCAACACACCCCAACTAACGTCATCTTGCTTACTCTTAGCACTATCGATAAAAGGGCTCCTAGATGTGGCCTTCGAGCCACATCATCCCTCCTTTAACCCAACATGATAAGGAAAAAATATCGGTAACCATTCCTTGGCTTTCGAGGCTATGTATTCCATCAGACCAATCACATAAGCTTATCTGATTAATTTATAAGATTAAGGCCCCGCCTAAACTTGCCACAATGAAGCTCTGCAAAAAACTTCGTCATTCAATCATGGGCTCATTTATGGCTCGACTACAATGGTTCTATGAATATTTGAACCTGCGTCAACAATATTTCACCAAGACTACTATGGCATGCTAAGCCCTTACCGACACTAACCCTCCTAAGCTTAAGGAAAAAATTTAGGGATCCCCCTTTTTGCAACAGGAATTCCATGCATGATGGAACTGGTGGCCTTTTAGTCATTCCTAGCCGAGGACTTGTAGTGAACCCATAAAAGGCCTCCACCTCTCTTGCTACTTGCCGAGAACTCCATGCTTCAAAGCAAGCCTACAAGAAGCTCTATCATGTCACTCAAGGATTTCAAGGGAATTTGGATATTAGCTGTGACACACAACCATCAACATCGGTGTCCCTAGGGTGAGGGAGCATACTGCTAAAAATGTAAGGCTAGAGAAGCCTTCATGTAAATATTATAGGTTATTAGATTTAAAGGAGGAGATAATCCTTGATAGCAACATATTGTAATAAGGGTATAACACCGACACCTTCATCTCATTGTTCATAGACCCTACCAAGAAGGATGTCTCCAATGTAATCATTATACTTTGTAATAAAAGGATTCATATATTAAATACTTTCCTGATTGATTCTGGTTCTTATGAACCATTTTCATGCCCTTAAACATTGTGCATTTTATTGTTCATGAGGTATATCAATAGCATAGTCATGTATTGCATAAGGCATACCATTTCAAACCAAAAATCCATTATACTCTTGTTCATCACATTTATAAGCACCATTTCAATCTATAAATTAAAATACATGCTTATCACAATTATAAGCACCATTTCAATCCAGAAATGCAAGAACATGTTCATTAACACTACAAATACAAAAAAAATACCTATCTTGGAACGTGTGTTGGAAATTGAATCTGGTATAGGGACTCTCCACTCAACAATAGATATTTGTAGCCAAACTCACTTGCAGTTGTCATCCATGAGCTAGATTCCAAAGATTGAGGGGCTTGCTCAAAGGATTGAAACACCAACTTCCAGCTAAAACAAGGAATCCATAGGACCTCTTTCCTCCACCCACCAGCCACTTACCAATCAAACAATGCATAGCAAATCCAGAGGCTAGTTTCCTCCACCCTACAACTACCCAATGCCATCCAATCAAACACACAGGGAATCCATAGGCTTATTCTCCACCCAAGCACAAACACAGAATCAAGAGGCTAGTTGCCGCCACCCAATGTCAAGGGAATCTAGAGAAGCAAGTCTCCACTCTAAACACAGTGGTTCCACCCACTTTAGGGAATCAATAACCCACTGCAAAATCAGAGCAAGAAGGCTTGAGAGGTTCTCCCTCTAGGAATCGAAGGACGCAATCCTCCACCCACACCATCAAGGGAATCCATAGAAAACCATCTCCACCCTCTAGCTTTACAGGAACTCGAGAGTCATTGTTCCTCACCAAGGAGAGACCATCTTCATGCAATTCATTCCAACCAAACTATTGTCATTGTATTCTCTTCTCTTCAACAATCATTTTTCTTCTCTTCTCTTTTCTTCTACGTTGTTCTCTGCTAAAAGTTGCTTGAATGGGTGATTATGTCGTCATCTCCCCATAAGGTCAAACCCCCTATTTCCCTTATTGATTTCTCCTTTTTGCTAGCATGTACTTCCTTGTCCTTATTTCCTTGAAATTTATTCCAAGACAACATGGTCCTCGTCCTTCTCTTTCAATCCCATTAAATTTAGAATTAGTCCATTAAAAACATATACAAACAAACCTTTAGTAGTTGTTGAAAACAGTTCAGTTTTTCTACCCAAGGAAACCTTACACATCCCAAGCGAGCCACCCTCTCCCTTGAGGGAACACCGCCCTCGGTGTTTTTATGATCATATACAAACCAGGGAAACAAGATAAAACACACACTATATCTATATATTATTTACAATCATATACACATTTTATTCAACCACTAAATAAGAAAGGATATGTTTCTCTCATGGAGTCAACCATTTCCCAAGTGGCTTCCTCTGGCCCAAAGTGTACCCACTACACTTTGACTTGCTCTATGGCTCGAATATGAAGCATGAGACTCCTCCAGTCTAAAATGCACAAAGGCTCTAGCTAGAACTCTCCCTATGGTTCCACCTATAGAATAGACCAATAAATCACTTAATTAGAATCTTGCGCATATCATTTAAGCAATGAAACATGGAAAACATCATGAACTTTAAGTGATGGAGGTAAAGCCAAACTATAGGCCATTGGTCCAATCCTCTCAAGGATCTTAAAAATCCCACAATATTGTGGTGCTAACTTGGCACATGACCTAATATTTAAAGAGCTCTTCTTGGGTTTGATTCTCAAATAAATATGTTCCCCAACGTGGAACTATTTATGCACCTTATGCTGGTCTGCATAACTTTTCTGCCTATCGTGCACCATTTTCAAATTTAGGTTGATGATTTGAATTTACTGCTCCATTTCCTTGAGCATATCAGGCCCAACAAGAAACTTATTCCCTAGATCATTCCCACTGATAGGAGTATTACAACTCCTCCCATATAATGCCTTAAATGGCTCATCTTAACGAGTTCTTGGTATCCATTGTTGTATGCAAAATCTATAAGTGGCAAGTACTCTATCTACTTCTTGGGTTGATGCATCACGTACATCCTCAACATCTCTTTGAGGATCTTATTTTTCCTCTCTATTTTCCCATATGTTTGTGGATGATATGTTGTATTAAATGACAATTATGTCCCCAAACCTACAAATAATTCCTTCCAAAACCTTGAGTGAACTTATCATCTCGATCTAAAATAATTTTCTTCGGTACAACATACAATCTCACAATCTCCTTTATGAATATTTGTGCCACCTCACTAACTGAGTTAGTGGAATTGATTGCCACAAAGTGATATACATTGCTCAATCTCAATAAATACCATGATTGCATCATGTTTCCTAGAGGTTCTAGGAAAACCTATAATGAAATCCATAGAAATTACCTCCCATTTCTATTCTAAAATGGGAATAGGATACAATAATCCTACTAGATGCTTGCATTCAACCTTCACTCTTTGACATTATATGCATTTAGCCACAAAATCCGCCACTCATTTCTTCAAATTTGGCCAGTAGTAAAACTTTTTAATGGTCGTGAGGGTCTTTTGATACCCTGGATGGACTGAATAAGGATTAACATGGAACTCTTTCATTATAATCCTCTTTAATTCATCATTATTTGGCACATAAATTCTATTTTTGAACCTAACTAAGCCATAATTAGTGAGGTGATATTCCTTATACCCATTATCTTGTAGAAATGTCTCTTTCATTTGCTGATATTTGTCATCTTAATGTCCTGCATTCTTGACCCTTTCTACCAGGATTGTTTTGTAGGAGCTTACAATTGCCAAATGGTTCATTTGAGTTCTCTTACTACGTGCATCAACAACCCTGTTTTCTTTCCCTTTGATGTACTTAATCTCGAAGTAAAAATCACTAAGTATGGCCAGCCATCTAGCCTCTCTTGCATTCAAATTAGGTTACTCAAACAAATACTTGAGCCCATTGTGGTATATCATAAGGGTAAATTTTCTACCAAGGAGGTTATGATTCCACATCTTCAATGCATGAATAATGGCAGCCAACCCTGTATCATGAATCACACAATTTACCTCCTGTTCATTCAATTTCATGGACGCATAGCATACTACTTTCCCTTCTTGCATCAAGACTCCATCAAGCCCTACCTCGCAGGCATTTGTGCACACCACAAAATCCTTGTTAGAATTTTCAATTGTCAACACTGGTGCATTTGTGAGCAATTTCTTCAGTTGCTCAAAACTTACTGCAAATTGAGCTTTCCACTCAAATTTATTTCCTTTTCTTTGCAAGGATGTAATAGGATGGCCTATCTTGGAGACTTTTTTGATAAATCTCCTATAATAAGCTTCCAATCCCATGAATGATCTAATATCATTCACATTATTTGGGGTTGGCCACTCCATTATAGCTTTGATCTTCTCTGGGTCAACTGAGATCCCTTCCTTGGACATAATATGCCCCATATAGTGTATATGTGACTCAAAAAAGTCACACTTTCTAAGCTTTGCACAGATCTTATTCTCCCTCAACAATTGTAGCACTACATATAGATGTTTTTCATGCTCTTCCTCTATCCTTGAGTACACTAATACGTCATCAACAAAAACAATGAAAAACTTGTCCAAATAAGGATGCAACACATTGTTCATCAAGAACATTAATGTGGTAGGGGCATTAGTAAGCCCAAAAGGTACCACTACAAACTCATAGTGCCCGTATATTGTCCTAAAAGTAATCTTGTGAATTTCCTCCTCCTTGATCCTTACTTGATGATACCCTGGCCTCAAGTCAATCTTGGAGAAAAATGTTGCTTCCCTTAATTTATTAAAGATATCATTAATCCTTGGCAATGGATACCTATTCTTTATGGTCACCTTTTTTAATTGCATGTAGTCAATGCATAATCTAAGGGCTCCATCCTTCTTCTTTACAAACAATACAGGTTCTCCCATTAGAGACACACATAGCCTTAAGTAGCCCTTGTCCAACATTTCTTTTAGCTGCAATTGTAGCTAAACCAACTTAGGGGTGCTCATCTTGTATGTGTTATGCAACATTTACGATTGCAGACAAAAGTATCTCCCCTAAGTTTGGTGGCTAACCTAGAAGAACAGAGAGACAAAGGACCCAATTTTTTCCTTAAAGTAAGTAGATGAAGGGATGAAACCTACTTGGAATATTTCATATGTTTCACTCCTCCTTTGGCTTGAATGCTCCAATCCTAGTTCCATCTACCAAAATTAAAACCTGCACAACCAAATAATACAAGCCAAGAAACTATGAGATATATGTAGCATCATCTATCTACTTTATTCAACATATCAACATGGTATTGGAATACATGAAATAATGACATCACATATAGGAAAACAAAGAACTCTTTGTATTGATATAAATGGTGTGAGTTACAACCATAAATAGGTGTTGATATTGTAGAAGAGCTCCTCCAATTTGTTGAATTGTCCTTCCTTTGTCACAAAGTGTACCTCCGATCACCCTAAATGCATGAAAGGATAACTCTCACAACAATAGCATAAGGGTAGAATCACTCACCAAAATCCAATGCCTTGCATATGGAAGGTTGTAAATATATAGAGGAGTGAGGTAAGTTGGGAGTTATTATCATTTTACCAATCTTACGATTGAGATCCACTCTCAATGGGAGGATGATATCTAAGGATAAGAGATGGAAACTCCAAGGTAGGATAGGATAGGCTTCGAAAGTTTTATCTGAGGTAGATGGTTACAACAGGTCCTAGAAGCTTCTGGAAATGGAGGCTTCAGGATTCTCTCTCTTTTTCCCGAATTTCTAAAACCAACGCAGGTGCAAAGGGGAGAAACCTATAGGTGATAAATGTAAGCCACAGTGGAGCAACCTGTAGGTGAACATTGTCCAACAAGAGGTCAGGGTGTGTTGGTCCTAAAATTGTTTGAGATGATGCAGTTTAGGGAAGAAACTTTGGGGAATGAGAGAGTCATGCATAGGGCTTTGTGCAATGATGTTGATTGATGCCATTAGGAGTCTAATTGATAAAATGAGACAAAATATCCTTTAATGGAGTTCCCCTTAAAGAAAAAAGTTAGATATGATGACTGATGAATGAATTTCTTTACCTTGTGACAAGTCGGGATCAAGAACAATTGGCAAGATCATCTTCTATTACAATACATTTACATCATGGCATTCTTTTGCTGAGGGAGGCATACCCATACTCAACACATAAGCTAACATAATATGTACAATGATCAAAAGACATGTCCATTGATGATTGATGGTGGACCCATGGCTGGATGACTATCAGTATGATCATGGCCATCATACATAGTGATCTTAGTATAATCTTGCAATCGTAGCCCGGATGGTGAAAACTAGATCTAGAGTCTTCTATCTCATTCACACGACCAACCAACATACAATTCTAACCATGTGAATCAATGAGCTAAAGTTGAACATGGTAGAGACCATCTGATTACTGACCAATGATGTATGTTAACAAGCATGAGAAAAACCATCGATGATGTTAATTCCTCTCAAGGTAATCAAGTACAATCCATATGGTGTGAATAAATGAGTTGATGTCGAACACCACATAAAATCTTTTGGTCGAAGGCCATTGATGTAAACTTGTCACTGAGAGCGAGGAAACTTGCCATTGATGTATGCAAGCACCAAGTTACCAATGGGTATTTCTAAGTCAACTTCTTGGATAATGTGTTGATGTCGACAGGAAGCAACCCATCGCAGGAGGGCCTTGACGTATCCCCCATCAACGACATGAAATGGGTATCATGATTGAGACAAAATGACACTGATATGGAACTATATCAGGAAAAGAAAACATGGGATGAAGGCTTAAGGGTATTGTAATGGATATAAGCTAAATGAATTCTCTTGAAAACAGTGGTGACAGTGAATGGAGGTCGAAGCATTGGCCCAAAACAAAAATGGAGGTTCTGAAAAATGATATGATAATCAAAAGACAAGTAGACTATCCAACCCAATAGCCATGAAGATGAAGTGGAAGAGTGTCATGTTAAAGTGTGACTCGCTTCCATTAAAAAAGGGAGTACCCTATATTCCCAATTTCCCAACCATACTAGTTAATACCTCTATTTTTTAACAAGCTTGAGGAGGATAAAATATGCTTGATCCATAAGTCCATCCTTCGGATGAATCCCTCTGGGAATATTTAACGAACCCAGAGAAGGAGAGGTTTGGTCCAATCATGGTTGAAGAGTCCATCATTGTTTGATGTTTTTATGAGTCCGTCGAGGGTGAAAATGTGACTTATTTTTCATGTTTAGATAGTTTGAAAAAGAGGCGAAAAATAAAACTCCAAATGTTCCTTTTTGTAGGTAGTCCCTTAGGTCCGAAAAGAGAGAAAACAATACCCAAGAGAACCTCTTAGCCATGTTCGACTAAGGTATTCCTTTTTCGTAGTTAGTCTACCTTAGTTTAAAAAAGGGTTAAACTTATATTGATTAGACGTATTTTCAGTCCGAAAAAGGGTTAAACATTATACTGAGTAGACGTATTTTCATTTAATTTTACGAGTTCAAAAAGAAAAGTGCTCGGCAATATTTTCATGTTTTGGAAGTCTAAAAAGATATAAAAGAGGACTCTAAGGGGTTCCTTTTTCATAGGTTTAAAGAGCTCAAAAAGTAGATAAAAGTATACTCTTTATTCAAAATAGCATTTTTAAAGCACAACAAAATCCGTTAACAGTTCTCAACCTGCTCAAAATAACACAAAAAGGATTAAACATACCTGTTTCATATTAAAAATGAATCACGACTAGGTCAAAACATTAAATATGAACAAAAAAATAAAAAATATGACCATATATACTTAAAAATCAATATCCATCTTTACCATTTCACATTTACCTTCAACAGTGAGAGTTCTGAGTACTTTTCCCCTCAATCTTTTGCAATTGATTGCAGCCAATCCAGTCGACGAATTTGAGTACTGTCGCTTCCAGGTAGGTGCTAAAACCTTTCCCTTTCTTTCAATGGTTCCATTTTATGATTTCATGTAAAATTTATAAGTTTTTATGGCTCTAGTGTTCCAAAATTTCGCCCTAGGACCAACGCAGGCCTAGATGGTTGAAAGCTACATTGCACCTAAGCGGTCATACACTGCAAGCAAGGATGCAACGCTCTGGTTTTCTCTTCTGGGGTGCGTTGGGCGCAAATCTAAAGTTTGTTCAGCAATTTTTCCTCAAAATTTGTCAAGTTTTTTGCATGAAAAGGATCCTAATGAATCTCTTGTTGATGTTTCAGGCATTCATCAACATAAAATGGATTTCGTGTGGAAAGAAAGAGAACATGAGGAACATGATTTAAATGAAGAAAATGATCCTGCTACTATCTAGGTATTAAGGAACTGTGGGTTACTAAAATTCTTCTAGCTTTCTAGTATGAGGCAACAGATGTAGTTGTTGAAATACCTTGTCCATTCATGGGATGTTCATGTACAAGCATTCAAGTTTGGGGAACATTTGCTCATGATAAAGGTAGAGGATATCTACTTTCTGACAGGTCTATCTATGATGGATGCCCCCATATTTCTCCTAGGTGGGATGAATGGTGGGGAGATGGTGAAATATTATATCACCACCTATTGTATACCTCAAGCCCAGCAAACAAAGGATGGAAAAATTAGTAAAAAATATGTGACCTAGTTACCTTTGAGAACGATCTTATTCATTATCGCAAGATTGGTAGGTAGCTCAACATTACATGTAGCAAGCTTGCTAACTAGATCATCTATTATGATATTAGCCTTTGAATTAGAATGAAATATAGCATTCACCTTGATATTTTTGACCTATATATTAGTATGGAAAAGTTTTTTCATATCCTTCTTTACCTTTTGATGAAGTCTGCTCATATCTCCTCCTTCTACACTATAGTGTATACAATCTTTTCATCCACGTCTAATATTCTCTCTACCATGTTCTCTAAATCCATGCTTATGGGTTATTATTCTTAACATCCATCTTATCATTCTTTATATACAAGTGTATATATAGCTTCTGATGTTTATCTTTAGTGTGACCATCAATATTATAATCATTGTAGTGATTCTTTGGATCCTTGCATGGATGTGTAGTAAATTCCATTTTATTGTCTTTTACTTTCCATTTAATCGTCCCCTCCTTGAAATAATCTTAGCGGTATTTCTATTTAGAATCACTTGTCTATTATTTCTTATGAAATTTATTCTCAAAGTATTGTTCTTAGGTAAAATCCCCATGAATGGTACTAGGTTTGAAGCACATCACTTACTTCCATGGATGCCTATGTAGACACTCCAATACTTGAGTACATATAGATTTTTTAAAGGTATACCCATCATAATCACCATTTTCATGAACTTAGTGATGTACTCTTTCACACTTACCCTTTCCTCTACCTAATGTGATTCCAACGGATCCATTGGTCCTCTACCTATCCAATAAGGTAGAACCTAAACTTGATGAGGATTTTAAACATCTCCATCTTAGTTACTAATGTAACACCATAATCCTAAGTGTATTTTTGTGAATTCCCTACCAGGTTAGTGCATGCCCCTCAAGTTCCAACTGGGAAAATGAAATATTCTTCTCTTTGTCTATATTATGGATACTAAAATATGCTTCTAGTTTTTGCAACCAAGAACTCAAGTTAAATAGAGGCTATGAAAAATTATGGCACTATAACTTGGTTCCTCTTCCTTGTGCTGCTTTTGAAACTCCTTTTATAGGTCTTCACTATATATTAACTTCTTATATAAACCAACTTATCAATTAAAGCTTCCAACTTCCCCAAAAAGGTCTAAACTTGTTCTATTGAACCGCTATGAGAAGGGCCATGTTATGAGAGATTTCAATGACTTGTTCTTCTAACATCACGAATATATCTTCTACTACATCCTAAGGGTTGTTATGACTGGAATCATCTTCCATGTCTAAGGTTCTACCACTTCCTTCTTAATCCAATTCCTAGATCCCATGACTTCTAAGGAAAACCCGAAATAAAACTACTATGATTCTAATATGATCTATAAACTATCATTGATATTCCATTGGAATAGTTCATCCCAATGGATATTGCAATATTTTGAAATCTTTTATTATATAGTTTATTTTCTTAGATCCTATATTTTAGTACTAGCATAATGCTCAAATTTATGAAATAACTAAAACAAAAAAAGTGAAAGAAGAAGAAAATGGAGAAACTATCCACACAAATAAGCACAAGATCTGACCTAGGAAACCTGGTATGAAAGATAATCCAACTATAAGGTGAGGCTTATGTGCTACTCTTTTTCCCCATATAGTAAATTCATGTACAAATAAAGGGTCAGTCTCTATGAATTTTCCTTGGACACTATGGCTTGAATGACCACTCAAAAATATTCTACCTTCTATGTTATTCTCTCAAATTCCACTCCTAGATGATCTACTCAACTATGGAACACATATAATACTAAAAGAGTGGAACCTCTTCTCTTCCTAGTGGCCCAATCCTTAAAAAATCATAATATTCCCTTAGGGTTATGGTTTTTACATGCCTCAGCCCTCAATTAATGTTAAAACTTTGGCCCTCTAAAATATTCTTGAAAGTAATCATGTAAATAAACACACATGTGTGTAATGGGAGCTAATGTGGCATCCAATCAGTACTATGGTCATCAAGAATGTTGGTCAACTTGTGGGAAGAATAAATTCCACATATGATCTCCAATTGAGGTGATTTTAGAACAATTGGAATGCTCTTGATGTTTATAACAAAATCAAGGGGATATGAGCTATGATTTCAATATTTGACCCCACACACTATCATATGATGCCTCGATATGTGTCTAGAAGGTTTTGAACCCCAAATATCCAAAATGGGACATGCCATTAAAATGGGCCTTGTTTCCTCAAAATATAATAAGTCTTGTAGAGGGGTTCTTTACAAGGAAAACACTAGACTAAGTGATAACAATGATGTGGCCCACTGTCACCACAACAACTACCCCATGTTGTTTATGGAATTTCACCCATGGTAGGATTCTTGGTAGATAGGTCACTTATGAGAGATCATCTAGGGTTGAAGGTTTAAGGTGACACAAAAGGATGAACCTTCTTAAGTAAAAGGCTCAACCAATGGAAAAAGGGAAATTCACATCCTTTATAAGGGCCTAATTAGGGCACACTAGACCTAGGGATTGATAAATAACATGTAAAATGGAATATACGAAGGTCAATGTGCTAATGAAAAGGTTTCTGACATTAGCATGACAATGGCATGTTAAACATTCAACAATTTCTCAAGTTGAAGTTTAGCCAACATATGGTTTTCCTAGGGAAAGATAAATCAAGACCTAAAATGGATAGAATAGCCACCAAGGAGGTTGATTTTGAGGCAACAAAGTCTATCCTTGATGTTGAATCCTTCCACCACCTTAGATCTTCCCTCTAAAAAATTTTGATGCAAACCCTATTTTAGGTAACTTGTCCTTAAGAGCACTGAAAATAGAATATGAAAAGAGAGTGAAATTAAATTTTGTGGATGAAATAAGGTTTTATCACCAATTTGACAAGGCCATTACTTATTCCTTGGGTTAATGGAGTCTATGGATGTTATATATTAGCTAATTCTTGTAAAGGAATAAGGAAATTTTGATTCCCTCGCACAAAACCCTAACTATTATTTTTTTGAGGGATCAAATATGCTTGGGAGAGCTACAACAAGAGTTCACCAAGGGTATTAAAATTCACATTCCATATATGAGAATTGAATACAATGGGGATATCTGGATGTTATACTATTAATCTTCAATAATCAATGGTGCAATAGAAAAACCCTAGATAACTAATACATTCCATACACTAGACATAAGATAATGAGAAAATCATCAATAACAAGGTACACATACAAGATAAAATGAATGCATAATCCATTATTGATCAAATATGACTTCTCTAATTCCAAGAAAATAGCTCCAATAGACAAAGTACTCCATATATCACATCTCCTCTAAGACATAAAGAGGCCAAAAATATATGAAGAGGGTAGAAATAGTCACAAGTGTTGATGAATTGAATGAATGATCATCTCCTCTATTTAAATGGGGAGGATGTCATCTAATTAGGATAATAAGCCCCTACAAACAATTTTAATGACAACATATGCTCGGGTTACAAGCCAACCCACTAGCTTTAATCATAAATGCTTCAATAATCCCACATGTGTGAGCTGCTAGGCTTCTACGACTAACATCATGCATAAAAGAGGCTCCAAATTCCATGTCTAAGTGTTATAAGGTGCCAAATGATGTAGAAGCATGTAAAAAACAATATTTGGGGGTTGTCCCTCAAATAAACTTAAATGGCTCCCTCTGGTCCCAAGATATAGCTAGGGCACCAAAAAGTGGTCTCCAACTACTCAAAGTGTCCATATCTACTCCAAAATCGAGGGATTTTCAGATGGAAATAGCTCTCCCTAGTCTCTAAAGGTGAGACCATCCTCATATAGGCTTTGAATAAGATTCCATTCATTCATTGGTGTTGAGACCTACCTAGGGGTAAGATGGGTCTAGGTGTGTCATCTTGAAGAACCATAAAATCCAATGCAAAGTGGTACAACATCCTGGGTGCAAGAGCTTCCCTGGTACATGTGTCAAATTTTTTTACTACTATGAGGCACAAGAGTCTCAATGCTTCACCTATTTGTGCCAATATGCTTCTATAATGTCTCGGGTACCTATGGAAAGGTTCCCAAGGCATGGGCTACTAAGCCACCTAACAATCACAAAACATATTCTAGTGAAAGTAAACAATCATTAGCGAGAAAAATCATTATTGCATGTAACTGAACCAAGCTTGAGTGTCATGGGATATTTATTGCTTCATATAAGGATCCCCTTCGAAGATTAGATCCGTTAAATCGCAGTAGTGTTTTCTCCCTAGGTAGAAGTGGCTAAAGGGAAACCCTATTAGGTGTTTCCATCCGCTAAGGGGAAGTAACATTTTCTCTGTCCACCCTTCAATTGATATGTTTCAAGTGACTTATAATGATGGTAACAGAGGGGATAAGACTTAATTTCAAAGTTCCATGGTCAAGGGGACCAATTGATGGGGCATCCACAACCTAATTGTATAGATGTGAGGAGGGAGAATTTTTGGATGCATGAGCTACCAAATGAACCTTTTTTTTCCACCTCTCTTGTGCACCTTATACTTTTCTTTATTTTTATTTGTATTACTACTCATAGCTCAAGTGTTAGAGATTGCTTTGAATGATGTGGCAGTTTTATTGCCCCTTAATGATGAGTTAATTTATCGCTTATTAGGGTTGGTTCATGCAAGGGTTCCTTCTTTTGATGTAATGGAGTAACATGTGTTCAGGAACTTGGCGATGACCATAATGAGTGAGGTAGAAATCATGCTAGGATTTTTCCCTCGTGCTAATTCTTATGTCCCTGGCCATCTTTTTCATTTTTGATTTTTTTTTGTTTTACTATGGCCATGATATGCTATTTTTGTTTATTTTAGCTGTATCAACTTCCTAGGGAAAAGTTTCTAGGCCCTACCCAAGTATGCAGACATATGAGTTCCAAATCCCAAAGAAACAATTGTGAGTTAAACCCAAATAATGGAGGTGAGATCAGGGGTTATAATGTATTATGGAAACTATTAATTATGGCATATGGATGGAACTACACTATCTCAATAAGAGATTCTTAAGTAGTGCCCCTCCTATACCAATTGGGACATTAGGGGAGGTCTCACTGGACTAGGATCAAATATTAGCCCCCAATTTAAGGTGAGAGAACAATATCATGGTAATAAACCATCCTTCTTCTATATCACACCATAATCCATTCCAAATTCCCAAATAAAAACAAGCATACGAACCTAATTGCAGAATGATCAAAGTACCTTTTGAGTAGAATCCCACCTTCGTCCATGTGCTCATGTTGGATGGCTGAGAAGCTTGTGGATGATGCAAGTGGTAGAGATATAATGGCATGTCATCAACTAGTGGTGGTTGTCAAGGGATACTAGATATGTGGTTGACCAGCTGGTTGTTAATAATAAGAGAAAAGTTCTCCCCTATACGGTTACCCATTTTGCTGGGTAACAGGCCCTATAAGCCATTTCCTTCAATTTTTTTCACCCAAAAAGCAGGAATATAGATAAAAAAATTTATATAATGATATATTATAGATCAAACATTGAGTACATTAGTTTTTTTTGTAAAAGTAATGGCATATTAGGATACCACTCTAACTCCGATAGTTAGGAGAATAGGTTATTATTTAATGCATTGTAGCCATCATTATTAGATAATACACCTAAGGTCATAAATTGTGAAATTAATAAATGTAATTGTACTAATTAAGAAGATCAACTAGTTAGTGGTTGATGCCTCATTAATGGAAGTCCACTAAGTGTTTAAAGGCTTAGTCAATTAGAAACTACATATAGTAGTAGAATCTATGTAATTAATTGTTGTGTGAGTGAGATTGTATTTGGAGCTCTACTTATGTTGGATGTCACCCTATTGAAGAGGCAAGTGAACATTGCACTCACTACCAAATATTGCTAAAGGTTTGTTTGTTGTTGTTATTTTACAATTCTAGTTTCATTTATTTTCTTTCCGCATTTATATTTCTATCTATTTTGCATGAAACATAATTTTTTAACTAATAAGGAACACCACATCTTACATATGTAATGGTGTTTTTTATGGCCCTTGATCCCTCAAGGCTCCATTTATGGTCCAATGATCTTATTTTCCCCCCTAGGATATGACCAATGCCTTAAGACCCATCCCTAGTGTGTAAGATCTCATAATGGCACAATATTCAAGTGTGGAGGCCAAAGATCGCTTTTAAAGGGCATATGTTCAAGGAAATTTTTAGATGCTAAATTTTGCTGTGAGCTAATTTTACATGTTTTTTACGCAAAAAATTTAGATATTTTCATTTTTTTTTCCTAAAATGATTCACCCAAATTCTATAAGATAAAAAAGACTTTTCTGTAAAAAATGTTAAATTTTTCATGAAACTATATAAAATTGTTAGAAATTTGATTTTTTTAACAAAAATATCACCAAATATTTTACGGTTGGGATTTTAATAATTAATATGATTCACTAAAGTCTCTACACTTAAAATATATATGGATTCTTATAATTTTCCCCGCATATGTTTTATATTTGAAGTTATGCTCACAATCAATGAGCTCTAGAGATCTAAAAATGGTGTAAGGTCTTGAGACCATTCCCTACTATGCAAAAAATTCTTGATTGCATCCATATCCCACTTGTATGTCAAAGATCCACTTTTAAAGGGTCCATGTTCTATTTTGAGACCTTAATCATAGCCCATGAGCTCACTCAATCTTAATTTAGGGCTTAATTCACTTAATTTCTCCCCCAATCATGGTCCATGACCTAGCCCTAATGCACAAAACCTCATATGGCACCCATTTCCCACACTAAGGATAATGATGATATATTTAAGGCATTTTTTGTGATTTGTGGCCTTGTTCATACCCCTGGCTCCTTGGAAGTTTCATATGTGGCCTAAGGCTCTTATTTTTCTTCCTCATGCATTAACAAGGCTTTGAGACCCATCCCTATTTTTAAATAATTATAAAGTAGCCATATTCCATTTTGAGGCCAAATACACATTTGAAGGGGCACATGTGGTGGATTGAAGCCTTAGTCATGGTCCATGAGCCATAAGCTTTATTTAGAGCCAAAATAACTTGTTTTCAGAATGTTATAAGTCATATTATAAAATATTCTATGGAGGTTAAATCCATAACATCCACCTAATAATTATTGATAAGTAAATTAAAATTCTAGAATCCCTATTCCAAAATAGACATGCCTATCAACGTAATAAAACTAAACACGTCATATCATGGTTATACTAAATTTATTAATTTTATATCAACATTCATTTTTTTGAAAAATAGTAGTGCATAACAAGAAATTTTTCTTTAAAATCATGCAAATTATTTTAAAGGAAACCCATCATTTAAGTACTCTACTACTACACTAAAGCAAACAAACCTATCATTTAAGTACTCTACCACTACACTAACACGGACATATCTATTATATTTTGTAGAAAAAGTAACTAATACCATTATTAGAAAAATTAGTGTGTGTGCACACACACACACACACACACACACACACATTGATTAGGTCAAGCCTCTCAAACCATCTACTAATGGTTGAGTTCATTGGATCATGGTTAAGCTATTTTTCTTAATTTTAGAAAAAATATAAATTTAGCATTCAAAATTTTGAAAAGTTGCAGTGCACAAGAAGAAATTGTTCTTTAACACTGTAAATATGTATTATATTTTGTTTAAAAAGTAAGTAAGTACCACTATTATAAAAAAATATAATTTCACATAGTCATACAAACCTTCCATAAATAAAATAATATACATTCTAAAGTTAATTTAATTTTCTACATTTCATCTTTTTAAAGTACCATTTTCAAATTAAGTGAGGAAGTATATCAAATTGTCTATCCAAGTCAAAAGTTTATCATTTTTCCTTATTTACATTGCCACTAGCATGTCATGAGAGACCATCATTAGCTTACACTCACCTTCATTTACATGAGATAGGATAGGTGGACATGTTTTGAGGATAGATTTTGTTGGCTTCAAGATGCACAAAACCAAGGAAAATAGAGTTGGAGTTGGGGCGACAACTAATCTACAAAGTCTATAGAATAAATGAAGAAAGAGGAGGAAATAGAAGGATAGATCCTTCACATAGGAGATAGAAGGGTTATCTGAAACTCCCCACTAGAGTTATAAAAATATAGTTAATGAAGAGATTCATGTTGCCACATACAACATGAGGGAAATGATCAAACACAACCCAAGTGCACAAGAACATTGCACTAATATGGAGAGAGAGGAGAGTATAATTGTCACTAGGTTTTAGGGAAAAACTGATAAAGCTAGGTTTAGAAAAGGGAGGATCAAGAAGGGGATGAAACCACTAGGTTATTAGGTCTAGTTTATGTTAACATATGATTATAGTTTACTATCATACCTTACTTAGGATTCATAGTGTATCTTACTAGAAAATTAAATAAGAAAAATAAAACAACTAATAGGGTTAATTATTTGACAATTCTTCTAATAAGCTAGAAACCTTAGTATTGAAAATATAAAGAGAAGAATCGAAAGAACTTACCTAGAATTCATTGTTGTAAGTTATAAATATCCTTAGGATGAATAGGAGAGTTTTAATGGGTCTCCAAATGTGATCAACATCCCAAAAGATCATACACACACCAACTCCAATCTCCTTCAAGGAAATACTTGACCTAATACATAACATAAAGATAGAGTGTATTTTCAACCAACTGTCACCAATATTCCTAGGAATTTGGCTAGCTTTGGCTAGTTTTGTGCAAAGAGGTGCCCAATTTGAACCCCACTTGATGAGACACACACTAATAGGTTTACTTGGGATACCATCCACAAATGTGGTGAACCGTTACTTTAGTTTCTCCATGATATTTTCCTTGAAAAAATATTAAAATAATAAACCAACATTGGATTTATTATTACAAATGATAAATCAATAATAATGTGAAGTAAAGTGATGCAAGTGCAGAGAAGGAAGATGATACTTTCCTTTTCCTAGCTATGATGGAATCCCACTAGATGTTATAGGGTTGAAATGTCTAAGGTATGAGTGAAACTAATCCAATGAATATTGTGTTACATTGTTGTCCACTTGTGATGCTTCTAGAGATAATTGTCTAAGTGTCATGCCTCGAGGTGAATCAACAAATATGTGAGGTTAAAGTCAAGCTAATCATAAGAGATACTAGGCACTAGAGATAACAATTATAAATATCCCAAGGGAATGAGAGATGTGGAAGGAGTTTAATTTCTAAGATGAATATGTAGCTAAAAATATAATTTGCAAAGATGGAAGATTCTAATATATTTTAAGAAACTCTACAAAGAAGAATTATATGCCATAGAAATAGGCAAGGGAATGACCCAAAGGTGTAGGTTCAAGTTAGGTTAGATATTGTAGGTTTTAAATCATATCAAATAGTTATACAATGCTTGTTAACTTAATGTAATGGATTTTATGTGTTGTGAATTGTAAATGCAACACCCCATGAACTCTTAATACACTTTTCTTTAAGAGTTTGAGTTAGGTTAAGGAGTTTTTCCTCAAA
Organism: Pinus taeda; assembly: GCA_000404065.3. Taxonomy (NCBI): domain Eukaryota; kingdom Viridiplantae; phylum Streptophyta; class Pinopsida; order Pinales; family Pinaceae; genus Pinus; species Pinus taeda. Next base: position 46,749 of record APFE030233239.1, read on the forward strand.
TTGACTACATAAGTAGTAAGTCCAAATGGATTTGAGTTGCCTTAGACCAAAAAAGAGGTTTTCTAATCAACCGTATATATGACCAAGAGTTTATGTCTTCAACTTGACCCATGAAATTAAGAAATACCTCAAATAGGTGCTTTGAGGGTCAAAACGAAACAAACCTATGACCAAGGACTAGATACCAAGTGAAGATAAAGCACTTAAGGGTTCCATCCAATTTTTAGACATCATAGATAAATCCCATGTCTAAATTGAGGTGAGAGGGATTCAAGGGAGATGGACCATCTGTAACATCTCCTGGTTGATTTTCATGTAAATAAAATATAATACCAAGGTCATGGGACATGTATTCCAAGCTAAATGTTGGGAAATACCTAGTGATGGGTATCGTTGGTGATTAATTTATGGCTATGGAAATTGGAAAATACATTTTGAAAGGCAAAGTGGCAATAACTGGCATTTATTTATGAAAATAAGGGAAAATAAGAGAAAAGGAAGATGAAGAGTCATGTATTTTCATGAGATGGAAATTGAAGGAAAAATGAACGTAAATGAAGAAAATAGAGGCCTCAATGATAAAAAAGCTTCTGAGGACCAATTCACATCTTTTGTTAGTTGAGCATTTTGACATTTTTTGGGTGGAGCTCTCTTCTATTCTCTCATTCTCTCATACTCTTGCAAAATTAGAGCGTTCTTGGATCACTTTGGAATACATTGGATTTGGATAAAGAAGGAAAATGAAAGTAGGAAATCGCAAGGGAACAGGTGGATCAACAACTACAACTGGATTTATTTGCAGGTAACAGATCGCATGTGTCATTTACTTGTTGATTTATGTATGCATGGTATATGCATGTGATTTTTTGGTTATGTGTTGGCATTGGCATGGATATTTGTTTGGAGTGACAATGATTTTAGCCTTACCTTTCCATTTCCTAGATAACCATGGTGTTGTGGGTTTTTCCACTTGATTTTTTTTTATTGGTTCTCATAATTCCTTATGTATGTGGGTTGGAACAAACAATCTAGATCCTTTGGTTGGTTGAGTTAGTATTCCATAGATTCAGGTTGGACAAATGCTCTGGAGCCCTGCAAGGCTATGGGTTTAGTTACTAGTCCTTGGGGCCTTGGAAAGCTTGGGTAGAGATTGATTTGGTTGGTGTAAGTGATGTTTGAACGTGGATGTGGAATCATTGTGGCTAATGGCTGAGGTAGTTTTGCCTTTGGAAGCCACATTCATGCTTGGAATATGGCGTGAGGGTGATTGGCTGAAAGAGAGATTTGGTTCAAACCAATCTGTGATCGGATGATACATGGAAGTCCCTGACTTGGTTAGTATTTTCACATGTTAATATGAGACATTTCCTTATTGCAATCTATGAGCATCTGTAATGGTTATGTTGGCAATATTATGGCTGAGTTTCCATGATCTCTATGTTGGTTATTTTATGGTTATATGATGTGTACCATCTATGGCTCTTGTCATGAATCGTTAGTTATTGGTTGATTGATGAATGTATGGACTAATAAGTGTTGTTGCAGCTATGTGGATATGGAATAAATTCTTCTTGGTGATTCTTAGATGAAACTCAGAATAATATGATTAGATGTGCATTCATGACCTATAGCTTATATGTTTTCCATGTGTTTGATGAAATGTATAGTGTGTTCTAGGCATTCCAGGTCAAGTTTCTGACTCAAGTTTAAATGTTTAGCATTTTTTTGTGTCTATTGTGATAATAAAAATTCTTAGGTAGTTATGGGTAGTGGTCTCGAGGCTAGCCTAGAAAAGTGGCTCAGATCACGGGACCGCACCCTCTAAACTAGAGATTTTGGGCTATAACCGCATGGAAGCAGTGTCATGCTTGCGGTTGGAGCCATATAACCACACCTTTTCTTTGTTGTACATGCATTTGGGGCTTAATATGTGATAAAAGTAGCCCCAACTTAGGTTCTTCTCACCTGGGGTGGTCCTTTGGTCCCTGAGTGTCTTGTAGCCCTAAGTGATGTTTGTGAGAAGTGAGTTGCCGACCCCACTTTCATAACTAAATCTTGGAGGTCGGGTGACCCCACTTTCATAACTAAATCTTGGAGGTCGGGTCATGTCATAGTAACTCTTCAACTCATGTTTACCCTGGTAGACCAATGAAATTGGTTAAATGTGGGAGGGGGTTGTTACAGGGTGGTATCAAAGCTTCTAGGTTCAAACACCTAGATTGGATAGGAAAAATGTGTTTGTCTTGCATGCATGTTAATTGTTTGTCTTTGTTAAGCATGCATTGGGATGGTCATTGTGGTGGTTTTGTGTCATCGTGATGTTGATGTTGGGATGATTGATATGTTGATTTCAATATATATATGTGTGTGTGTGTGTGTGTTGTGCTAATCTAGATTGATTGTGTAGATGAGATAGCATCCCTTGAACTTTGCTAAGTTATGATTTGATTATGTATATATTTGGTTATCTAACATGGTATGTTTGTAGGAAGTAGAAGATCAAATATGACAAGAAAAATGGTGGATTACATTTCATGTGACTCTCATTATAGATCATATGAGAAACACATAAATGAGTACTCTCCTAACATAAAAAACACCTTGAGTAGTTTAAAGGCAAAGATCAGAAGTTATAAAGCAGATAATGACAGAATCATTCAGTCACAGGAAATAATTTCCAAAGCATAGGAAAAACAAGCAGAGGTCAATGCAATGATTCTTCATAGTTTATCAGATTTGTTGAGATAAGGACAACCACAAATCAATTATGGACAGTAGGAAAGGGCAAATGGGGCATATGGTAGCAAGTCTCATGGAGGGAACAAGTCGAGCATGGATGACATAGAGGTGGTAGATTGAAGGATACACCTAACATGAGAGGTAGTGGTTATAGGTTCTATTCTAGTTCAGGATCAAAGAGACAACATGGTCATCACTGTTATCATCCTTACCGGAAGAACAAAAAGCAATACTTACTGGTTGGGTTCAAGAAATCCAAGCCTCCTACATTCAATGGAGATCTGAAGAAACCAGAAGATGCATAAGCATGGTTACTTGGGATAAAGAATTTCTTCAAGCTACATGATTATACAGAGAATATGAAAGCCAAGATATCTATTTCTAGTCTCAAGGGAAAAGAAGACATCTGGTGGGAAGATGTGAAGCATGTTAGAGAGATTAGGACATAGAAGTTTAGTTGGCATGAATTCAAGAGACTTTTTAGAAATAAATACTTGTCAAAGATACACTATGATGGTAAGGCTAAGGTGTTATATGAATTGAAGATGGGATCTATGATATATGAATAATAGACAACTAATTTTTTGGAACTATTGAGTTATGTACCATATCTTAAGGATGAGAAAATGAAGGATCAAAAACTTATTAGTGGATTGTCATTAGCATTTAAGGATCATATTGAGTATGATGAGCCTCAAACATTGTAGGAAGTCATTGGGAAGTTGAAACATTTTTATCAGAAGTATAGGCATAAGTAAGAGCCTAATAAGGGTTGAAAGGTAATGATAAGACTGAAGGAAAAGGGGATAAGAAGCGAGGAAGGCCTCAGGATGTAGGTAACAAGGAGAATGTAACATCGTACAAGAAATTCAATACTATTTACAAATGACAGGGATTTAAGTTTGAGGAGCATAATAAGGGTGATGGAACGAAGTCTTTGCAATGTTGGAATTGTGGCAAGGATCATCACAGGAGAGATTGTCCACAACATTAGGGTGGCATACCTCAGATTTACAGTGTTAAGGAGGCACAAACAATTGGGGACGTTGGGAAAATCATTCCTCGAATTTATGCAACATTGGATAGTAGGAAGGTTGACCATCAGACATATATTATTGAGATGGAAGGTAAGCTTTGTGATCAAGTTATTTCTATTTTGATTGACCTTGGATCTTACTATAGTTATATCAGTCCAGACCTGGAGGATAAGTGTTGCTTGAATAAAGAAATGCATGTCGAATATTGGTTGGTGCAGTTGGATATAGGTACCAAGAAAAGAGTTTATCATTGGGTGAGACCTTGTGCATTTGAGATGAACAATATGTCTACATCAACACATCTAAATGTGCTTTTGTTAGGATCATATCTATCTTTTTGGGTATGGATTGATTGTACATTCACAACACTAAGGTAGATTTCTATGATAAGGCTGTTGAGTGTTTGGATGATGATGGGGAGAGGAGAATCTTACAGGGTAAGAAGAATCATACATCAGTGAGAATGGTTACAACTATGCAGGAAAATCACAGTGGCAGGAAAGGGTGGGTCTTGTTTGCAGTTCATATTTCCAATGACAAAGGGAAGGATGTTGAATATGATGAAGTCTTGAAGAAGCATCCAATTTTGCAGCAGTTTCAGGATGTCTTTCTAGCAAATATTTCAGAGTTATCGCCTCATAGGGAAGTGGAATTTTCTATTGAGTAATTGCCAGGAGAAACGCCAACTTCTAAGGAACCGTACAATTTCAGCACTCCAAAGTTGGTGGAATTGAAGTTGCAGCTTAAGAAAATGCTCGATAAGGGATACATTAGGCCAAGTGTGTCACCTTGGGGTGCATAAATATTTTTTGTGAAGAAGAAAGATGGTACTCTTGGGTTGTGCATTGTTTATAGGCAGTTGAAAAGGGTGTCAATAAAGAACAAGTATCCTTTGTCATGGATTGATGACTTGTTTGATCAGTTGAAGGGAGTAGAAGTGTTCTCAAAGATTGACTTGAGATCAAGATATCAATAGGTATGCATAAAAGAAGAGAACATATACATGAGTTTGTTGTGGTTCCTTTTGGTTTGACTAATGCTCCAACTACTTTCATGTGTTTGATGAATAATGTGTTGCATCCTTATCTGTTGTATGCCAAGTTTAGTAAGTGTAGTTTCTTTCAGACAAAATTTCATTACTTGGGGCATGTTGTTTTGAAACAAGGTATAGTAATGGACCTAGAAAAGACCATAGCTATATGGAATGGGAAACTCCTAGGAATGTGGATGAGGTCAGATCATTTATGGGATTAGCAAGTTATTACAGGAGGTTCATAAGGAAATTCTCGTGGATTTTTTATCCTATTGCACCTTTGCAGTGAAAAGGGATGAAGTTTGAATGGATTGAGCAGTTTGTAGATAGTTTTGAGAAGTTGAAGCATTTTCTTAAAAATTCTTTGGTTTTGAAGATTGTAGATCAAGATAAAGAGTTTGTGGTATGTAAAATTCTTGCAAGAGAGGACTTGGAGGAGTCATGATGCAGGAAGGATAGGTATATGCTATGAGTCAATGAAATTGAGTGAGCATGAGAAGAACTATATGACACACAACCTTGAGTTAGCAATTATTATTCATGCATTGAAGAGACACTATCTTCTTGGCAGGAGGTTCATCTTAATGAGCGATCATAGTGGGTTGAGGTACTCATTTTATCAACCTAATATGAATTCCATACAATCTAAGAGGTTAGCTACTCTCAGTTAGTTTGAATTCGATATCAGCTACATCAAGGGAAAGGAGAACAAGGTTGTAGATGCTCTTATTAGGAGAGTATAGGTAAATCACATTGCATCAGTGATTTCTTATGGGAAGACTTGTAGGAGTAGATTCTTGTAGGCAGGACAAAAAGATGACAAGTACCACAACCTAAGCATAAGTTATAATAGTAGGGTACAATTAATAGGATGAAGAATATCATCTCACAGTAGATGGCTTGGTCAAATTCAGGAACATGCTTTATGTGTTAGATGACAGTGAGCTCAAGAAGCTTATCTAGAGGGAATTTCATGTCAAGACATATTCAGGTCACCCAAGATATCATAAGACATTGACAATAGTTAAGAATCTCTATCATTAGAAAAACTTGAAGAAAGAGGGGGTTGAATTTGTTGCAAGATGTTTTGACTTTAAGTAGATAAAAGAAGAGTGTAAGCATCCAAGTGGTTTATTGTAGCTAATTCTGATTCCAGGGTGGAAATGGGAGGTCATTTCCATGGACTTCATTATAGGTTTTCCAAGGAAATAAAAGAAACATGATTCTATTATGGTTGTGGTTGAAAGGTTAAGTAAAGCATCTCACTTCATTTCAGTTAAGTCTATGAATTCATCTAGTGAGGTCACTGAGTTTTGCTTTAGGGAGATAGTGAAATTGTATCATGTTCCTAAGAAGATTGTATCCAACAGAGATGCCAAGTTCACTTCTAGGTTTTGGAAAGAGTTATTTACAAGCTTGGGGATATATTTGGCTTTCAATGCAACTTATCCATAGACCGATGGACAAACAAAGAGGGCTAATAGGATTCTTGAGGAAATGTTGAGGATGTACGTCATGTATTAGCAGAGGAAATGGGAAGAGTATCTTCCACTGGTAAAGTTTGATTATAACAATGGGTATCAGGAATATTTGAATATGGGTCCATTTGAGACACTTTATGGGTGAATTTGTAATACTCCTATCAGCTGGAGTGATCCATTGAATAGGGTATTGATTGGAGCATACATGTTCGCAGAAATGGAACAGGAAATGCAGGTTAGTAAGAGGAATTTGAAGGCAGAATAGGACAGGTGGAATATTTATGTAGAACAACATAGGGTGTTTAAGGAGTTTCAGGTTGGGGAACATGTGTACTTTTGCATCAAGCATAAGAAGAGCTCCTTGAGGATTAGTTCATGTGCCAAGCTGACACCTTGGTATTGCAAGCCTTTTGAGATCCTTGAGAGGATTTGACCAGTGGCCTACCAACTTGCTCTACCTTTGAATATCAAATTCCATGATGTTTTCCATGTTTCATTTCTTAAGAATTATGTCCATGATGTTGATCAAGTGATTGTTTGGTCTATATTGTAGGTGGAAGCAGAGGGATAATTCGAGCCAAAACCACATTGCATAATTGTAGAAAAAACAACTCAGGTTACAGAACAGAGAAATCAAGCAAGTTAAAGTGTAGTGGAAGCACTTTGGGCCTGATGAAGCTACATTTGATATTACTAAAGATATGCGATGTAACATCCATACAATGAAATGATCAACAGATCTAGCACATTTAGGTTTTCTAGATAAAATACTTTCAACAAAACACTGAACATAAAAGTGATATGGAAAAATTCAACCTTTATTTCAATTATTACTTAGAAAACGATACATGCCCAAATACAATAAAAATAATGGAGCCCCTACCTCATCATACACGATTGCTCAATGCACAAGAAAAAAAGACACTAAAGCACATATGTGAACCCTGGATGGATCCACCTGAAAAATTCACCATGGGTTTTTTGTCTCGGGATTAAGTGGAACTAGCCTCACCAAGTTCTCAACAAATACAAAATAAATAGACAACTTAGGATGATCTTAAGGTGTAACTCCTATCCCCTTTTATAGGGTTCATGGACACTCTAGAAATCTTATTTTATTATTTTCCCTCAGAAAACAAAGGCAAATACCATGGGTAGATCCCATGGGAAAATACCATGGGTAAATTCCATCCATTTTAACCATATCAAGGAAAGGGAATATTACAAATCCTCCCACCCAAAGATATCCTTCCCTCAAGCAATCCACTTTTATCCACAACAAAATCATATGTATATTGATACCAAGATCCCATACAAACCAGTGTGTTATTCGATGCCTCCGTGATAAATGATCCTAAATATATCCTTCGATACCTGGATCCCAAACAATCATCCAGCTAATCCTACCATCAATATGTTCACCTAGATCCCAATGCCACCTAAGTCTTAGGGCCTGTGGGTTGTGATACCATCTCATCCCTCCATCACTTCTCATACTTAAGGGCCCAAGCTGCAAGATTCCCTTGGCTAAGGGTATCATCCTAGGAATCACCCCATTAATAGAGTTTCAACCCATAATCACTAGCCTATCCATCATGTGGGAAGGACCTAATGAATGAATTCTTGCACATGGAATAAGTCTACTATGCTAATGTTTCCTGATACTCAACTCATGCTACTCCACTCAGTCGGCCAACATGATCAATTTGGAAAAAAAATTCCCTTCTTTCCCCAATGTATAAAGGTGTGTTGGTAGTGCTTCAAGTCTTATCTATGTACTCCTGTAGAGGGCTGCTCTAGAACTCCCAACTGTACTCCTCTTGCTGCCTTGTAAGAAACTTGATTCTACCCTCAACACTAGACAACTTGGTCATTGATTCGGCACATACCCCTATGAGTTCCTCAATTTTCCTATTCTTTTGTGAGATAATGCCTCAGACTATCTAGATTCTCTGCTTCAATATCATACGATTTGTTTTAAAATGCATGATCTTTTCCCAAAAGTCCTCTACTGGAAATTCTATTGCCCTATTGAATGCCTTTGTATCTATCTACACTGGATGATTAACTATCATAGATCCAACTTGAACCTTTGACCAACTCTCTGGAAATGGCTCATTCTGCACACTATGTTTGTTATGATCCCCCTTATGTGTGTCATGTCGGTTTACTATTACTGGTTCCCCACTCAGGTCTTCCTCGATGTCTTCCCCCTAGCCTTCTCCACATGTGGAGACAATCTGTTGTCCATCTTCTCAAGTTGTCAAACATGGATTCACTAGTTCACTTGAATGTTTATGTTCTACATGAATGTCCCTCTGGAAAGATATGGGCTCCATTGTATAGGATTCTACCTCACCATGCACTTTAGAATTCTTGTCATCCTATAATTCTCCTTAAATAAGATCACGTTGTTGCTCATCATCTTTACTTAACTGCTCAGACTCTCCATGGGTGCTCTCCTGAAAGTCAATGGACCTGACTATAGAAGACTCCCCATGATATGAAGGAATCCCCTTTTATTCTATCCTTGTGGCCTCCTCTTATCACCTCAGCATGAATGGTCAGGTACCCATGGTCCCTTGTAGATAAAGCATAATCCTCTCCTTCTTAGTTCATTCTTGTTTTCGGATTTACTTCTTTTGTTCGTGCTTCCTCTGTTAATACTTGCAGCTCCTTCTTGGTTAGCACCCTTCTGATCACGTTTATGTTTTTCTTGACAAACTTCATGACTAGATCATAGGTGGTCGGTGATACCATTGGTTCCTTCCTCCAAATGGTCAATAATTTGGGTCTTAGTATCTTACAAATGTTGGCATATCCTTTAAAGAACAAGAACACAATATTTTTCATGCATATCTTGACATGGTCTAAATGAGCTTATGTAATACTGGTGTAAAATTTTTGGAGCAACTGAAAGATCAACTCGTCAAATTCCAGATTCAACATGAATGTGCCAAAGTTGAACTCTGCCATCAGTTCTAGAATTTTGTGTTTCTTTTGAAAAGTAGGAAGCATGATGTTGTTCAACCCTTGAAGGTTTTATACTATCACCATCAATATCTCCCTCATGATATCATTGGTGTAAGGTGGTAGTGGATATGTTAAAGCTATGATCCTGCTAAGACAAGAGGCAAATGTGAGTCTAATATTTTCACATGAATGCTCCAAGAACATGGGTTGTATCAAAGCAAGCATTGATGTATTCAAGGCCCAACTTGATATTTTCCAATTTTATTTCTCTATCAGGGACAAAGCCATATCTAATGTGTCCAACCATAAGAGTACATCTTTGGACTTTGTATATTGTAATTTAGATCCAAGTTCAAAGGGACGCTTTATTTTTACATATTCCTTCCAGATATCCTTTGACTACGAAAGGATAGCATAGACCTTTTGAAAGAAAGGCTTATTGCTCTTCTCTCGCTTCTGATGTTGTCATTTTTCATCCACAAAAGTCTTGCATCCTAGAGGGCCAATAGATGTATTACTATGTTGATTCCTAAGGCATTTCCAAAAGTAAAGTGATTATATTATGACTTGGATCTCAATAATTAGCCTTCCTTTTCTCTTTTTTTTTCAATATATCCTTTCAAATTTCTATCTCCAATATAAACTTAAGAAAAAATTCCATCAAATTTCACAAACTTGTTTCCCTACTAGTATTATATTCCTTGTGGACCTTGATCTAGTTCAACTCCTTGGTTCATTTGGTATTTTTCACCATTACTTGAGTTCCTCCTACTCCTCCTGCCATTGCCAATGGATAATCTCCATTCCCTCCATTCTCGAAGAATTTGTAACCTGATGTTTGAACTCAAGCCATAAAGACAGGTCAATGTGGTTGTCTACTTAATTCCATGCGTTGTTGACTAAACACCCATCTTAGAGTCGTCCAACAAAGTAAGTAAATATTGGTATTGGCTTCCAAAAAAACACATATAGAAGAGGTCGTGATGATTTTCATGTGTAGGAGAGATGATATTGTCCTCATATATCTTCTTTATTTATTCATAAAGTGGATGTATAGTGTTGTCCCAATTTGACTTTTGGTGAGATCGAGGATGTCTACAATTCGATACCCTATTTGACTGGTGCCAAAACTTCCATGAGTTCACTGCAAGGAATCAACCATTTCTATGATTATTCTTGTCACCTTGGGGAGTGTGATCCCTTGGTGCTCTATATCAGGTGCATTGACTATTCACTCTTTGTCCACGACACACTCTTATGTTGCAAACAAATTATCGTTGGCCCAAGTGCATCCACTATTGGAGACATTTAATCCAAGCAAGAATATATTGAGAAATATGGATGGAAGCACTTTTAATTAAATGATAAATGGTTTGCAATAATTCTGAATACGCAAAAATCATAAACTACATCACTCAGTTAACCATGTCACTACACCAGCGATGACTAAATGATCTCCTTTGGAATTGATATAGCTAACTACAACTAAGGAAATAATTTGATCTCAAATAAGCAATTTAATTTCAAATAAGAGATTTTCTCCAAATATATTTCAGCTTGAATTGACAAGCCACCTCAATGTATTCAGCCTTATACAACGATTCAACCTCAACAGTCAAGTTCTTTGGTGGAAAAATGGTTTGTCAACCTTGAAGTCCAACGAATGAATGACCCATGACCTTGTGTTCTTTGCTATAGTAGTTATATCCTCTCAGCCTACACTATCTACATGCCCCCTATATCATTGGCATAATGAATCTCTGCAGAAATGATGGCCCTATCAATTACCTTCATGGCCCATGGCTTGCCATACTCCCACTTCCATGATCCACCTTGTTCAAGATGCGCCTAGATGATTTGACCACAACCCTCAGCCACAAGGTCTACCTGGTTCAAGCGGCACCTCTGGAAAACACGTTCAACGCTCTAGGTACCAACCCTCACAATCACAGTTGCGGTCCAAGTACCGACCTCCGCATCCATTGCTCTTGAGACTAAGCCACAAATCCATTTGTGTACTCCCCTACAGCTCTTCGATGGCGACTAACAAAATATGATTGGTTGCACTCTATGTGGCTGCAAGAGATCATAATTTTTATTTGTAACCCAAATATTGTTCCTTGTTCTTGACCCAGTCACCAAGACCAATTGTCAAATGTTGTGGATCTACTACCCAAAAAATCTTCTATCCTCTGGGATGTTATGATATTGTGGCATGTTAGGGAAGGAATCGATATGCAAGGAGGAACTAGATCTTCCTTACTTTTATGACCTCAATGTAATTCGAACAATCATTGAATAAGTCAACCTGTTGAGGAAAATTTAAAACTATATATGATCTCCACTTGGTAATACTAGATGCAGTTCTCTGTACCACAAACACTAGTGCCTCAAATCAATCGCCTCAAAAGATTATACACATTCACCAACTCGGCTACAAAAAGAAGAATAGTTCTGCCTTCTGCAATTCAATGTATTATGTTCAAGAAATGGTCAAAGATAAACTCTCCCTATGATGAAAATGGCCTCTTGACCCTATGATTTGATCCTCACAGTTTTAGCTTTAATTTGATCATCCATTAACTCCTTCCAGTGCTTCCAAGGTGGGAAAATCCACTATATAATCCTTAGCTCCTTGGTCATGGCTCTAATTCAACGACCTCCCGCCTGGTGGTGGTCTTGTGACCCTTATTTTTTTTCACCTGTGACAGATAGACCCCCAAAATCTCATGTGCCTTGCCACCATTGGTAATGATGATATTTTGTAAACGTTCAGATCTCCACAAGGGTGATGACCAAAAGAGAGACTTGGCTCAGCCCAAAATATGTCCGAGTGGTATGTGGAAGTCCCTAACTTGGTTGGTATTTTCACATGTTAATATGATACATTTCCTTATTGTAATCTATGAGCATTTGTAATGGCTATGTTGACGATAGTATGACTAAGTTTCCATGATCTCTACACTAGTTATTTTCTGGTTATATGTTGGCTATATGATGTGTACCATATTAACGTTTTCAAAGGTATTATATTATTATTCGAAAAATCACAAATAAATGCAATACAACACAAGAGTGATTTGGACACGGTGATGGAGCTATGGAAACAGTCTAAAAAGGGTTAGGGTTCTGCAGTAAACTGTACCACCCGCACCTAGATACCTACACCATGGCGGTCATCGTAACACGTCCGAGCTCTCCGTAATGGCCTTGTAACCCCCGACTTATTCACTGTATTACTGCCTACCTGCCTTCTACCCGACATAGCATCGTTGCGACGGTTACGATTGTCATGGAGGTAGCTGGTGGAGATCTCCTTGGAACATCCATGGATTTGGACATCGTAGATTATTCAAAGGATCCGTTGGAATATTTCAACATCTAGAAAACTCCGCACTCCGCCTCAGATGATATGCTCCCCTTCTTCTGCGATCTGATGACCACCATTGCAGGCCTGCCCTCGATATTGGGGCCCTCCAGCTCTACGGTGACCTTCTCCGAGCCCCCTCCAATCTGGTCAGTACCCTCCTCCCCTCCCCAGTCTCCCTCCGTATTTAACTTCGTGACCGACTGTATTAGCACAAACCCTACATCTAAACCCTCGCATTACCCTTCCCCCCCTTCATCTGTCATTTCCCTTAACATCCCTCCTGGAAACCCCTCGAACCTGGCACAAGGGACTCCTCAGGCATCTTCATAAGTGGCACCTCCATCGGGCAGCTACACTGCAGTCCCCTGACTCTCGGAAGCTATTCCCACGAATGCTCATCTAAGCCCTGGAAACCCTCCTACAAACGCTACTCCGCTCGAGGAATGGTCAGACCCCTTTGAAGCTGTTCCAAGGCCGATAAAGAAGTGCAAGTGCTTCAAATCCAAAGGCGAAGACATCATTATCAGGCTTGGGGAAGATATCTAGTGGGGCGACACCATGGATATGGCGGACCGTGTACTGGTTGGAAGGATCAGAGGCAAAAGCTACATAGTGGCTCGATTGAAGCTTTGGACCTCAAAGGTATGGGGGCAGCACCTAGCTAACCTACCTTTTGTACAAACATTTGTTAGGGGTTGGTTCGCTCTGCATTTTTCCAGAACTAAGCACACAAACTAGGTCATGTCCTCCTTCTGGCATTTTGAACAAGCACATGTCCTTATCTGCCATTGGAACCCTCTATTCGATCCAGAAAAATAATAGATAGGATTCAACCCAATTTGGGTTCGGTTTCCGGGATTGCCTCTCCAATCTTGGTCGGAGGACATATTTTGGCGCATTGACAACACCCTGGGCACATATCTTGAGCATGATAGATCATACTTAACTACTGAAATGATGGAATATGCCAAGGTACTGGTACACCTAGACACAAGGGCGGGTCTTCAGGAACACATCACATTACAATGGAGAACATTCTCTCACCAACAAACTCTGGATTATGAAGGGGTCTCGTTCCGTTGCAGACGATGCCATAATGTGGGACATCTATTCAAGGATTTCCCTCTGAATAGGAAGGTGCGAGATGGAGAAAAGGATAAGGACAATCAGCAAAATAACTTACATACACAAGGATGCCCCCCCCCCCCCCCGGCTAAAGAGGCAGTAACTTGGCACAGGCTTGGTGCAGAGAAAGCACCCTCAAAGGAGGCCATGAAGAAGCATGGGAAAGCACCATTCGGGCCACCCTCTCCTACTCTGACCAGAGCAAGGGTAGCTGCCGAGGCTACATTCTCCATGAGTATGTTGGAATCATCCTCCTACTCTGCATTTACTACTACTTCATCATTTTGCATTGCATCGAATAATGTTCAGTACTATGTCCCCTGCAACATTCCTCCCATTACCTTGGCATGACCCCTAAAACCCCCTTCTCCCTCCTTATCTTGCACCCCGCCATCTTTTCCCGAGTACCCCCCAACCATCATTTCCATCCCTGTGCCTATCCCTCCATCTTCCAAATACCCTCTTCGATCTCAGACTCGATCTCAGGCTCATGATTCCCTAGGCATTGGTCTGATTTCCGCCCGCCCCCCCCCCCCCCCCCACCTATGAAACAACCACGAGGCAGACCCTCCTCCTTATCAAAAACCATTCTACAAGATGGGGAAGAGATTGTAGCTGGCAGACAACATTCCATCGATTGGGTACTTAGAGCAGTGAATACCCTTGTACACCCCCCTCCATGAAGATGTTATCCTTCAACTGTTGAGGGTTGGCTAGCCCTGGGAAAAAACTAGCCTTGCGAAGATTGCTAAAATCTGAGATGATCAATGTCCTCTTTCTACAAGAAACCCTAGGTCAGGCTAGTGTTATCACACACCTACTCGAATCTTGGCTACCTTGGTGGACTTTCTACTTCCTTGATGCAAATGGTCACTCAGTGGGTTTGGCCCTAGGGATAAACTCTCATTCCATCAGAATCTGTAACATTTGGGGAAGCTCTGGACACATAGGGGCAAGCATATACTCTTCTGAAATTGATACAGAGCTTAGGATCATTAATATTTATGGTCCCTGTCACAATAGGGAAGAATACTAGAACAGGGAGCTAAACTCTCAAATATTGCATCAAGATAAGCTCATTTTTGGGGGGGGGCCTAAATTTTTCCATTGGATTTGTGGAATCATGAGGGCATAATGCACAAAGGGACACCCTCTCAGAATTTTTTGAGAACATTCTAGAGGAACATAATCTTATTGATATCCCCTCATCCAAAATTCAACCTACTTGGAGCAACAACAGAACAGGAGAGGACAGCTTATCTAGGAGACTCAATCAGTTCCTCATTAAGGAGTGCCTGCTAAACATGGGAAACAAAATTAGATAGTGAGTTGGTTCAGGGGGAATATTAGATCATAGGTCGATTTACCTGGAAATAAGGGTAGGAATGAACAAACCTAGAGCCCCCATCAAATTCAAGTCTTCATGGCTAAGAAATGCAGACTACACCATGTTAGTCACTGAAATTTGGAAGACTCACCCCCCAACAGCAAGGGGGAACATCAAGGAAAGTTTTGCTCACAACCTGATAAAACTAAAGAATCTCTCTAAAATATGGGTGCACAAGAAGCAAACTCTAGAGGACCTTATCCTCAATACAACTGAAGAAGAAATAGAGGCCTTTGAGAATGAACATGGAGGGATCTACTCCTCCCCAGAATACAAGGACAAAATTACATCCCTACTAGCCAAAAGGATTTAGATACTTAAGGATCGAGAGGAAAGTTGGCGATTAAGAAGTATAGCCATCTGGCTTATGGAAGGGGATGATAACACTAAATTCTACCACAAATTTGCGAATGGGCATAAGGATATTAATACAATTTGGCAACTACCAGATGAGCAAGGAGAATCAGTGAATAACTTCCCAAGATTAGCTGCCCTGGCTACATATCACTTCAGGAATATTTACAAGGCCCCTCAAACTGCCACTCTAGCAGAAGTTATTCAAACAGCTCAATTGTTTCTCAAGTTCGTCAACCAGGAGGATGCATTGGAACTGACAAAGGAAGTCACCTTGGGCGAGCTTGAAGCCACCCTAAAATGGTTCAAATGAGACAAGAGCCCATTCCTAGATGGATGGAATGTGGAATTCTATCTTGATTTTTTTGAAATTCTAGGAGGGGATCTCTTAAAAGTTATAGAGGAATGTAGATCCAACGAAAAGATGTATGAGGCCTATAACTCAATCTTCATCGTTGTCATCCCCAAATCTGACAATCCCACCTCCTTCAATGACTTTCATCCCATCTCCTTGTGAAATTGTATATACAAGATCATAGCCAATCGCCTTCAGCCGATCCTGTCTAATCACATCTCAGCTGAACAATTTTCCTTCTTGCAAGACAGACAAATCCATGAGGTTATCGGGACTACACAAGAAATCTTGCACTCCATCTAGACAAAGAAACTAAAAGGTATGGTCTTAAAAGTAGATCTATCGAAAGCTTTTGACAGGGTAAATTGGCTCTACATTAGAATGCTTCTAACTCATTTATGCTTTCCATACGAGTTCATTAAATGGATAATGTGTTGCATTACAAATGTATCATTCAGTGTCCTTGTAAATGGGGCAGCATCACCTTTCTTTCACTCCGAGAGAGGTCTCAGGAAGGGATACCCTCTGTCACTGTTACTTTTCTTACTCATCATGGAGGGTCTCAGCAGAATCATAAAAGAGGAACATCGACGGGGAAGGCTAAGAGGTATCAAGATCGCAGATAGGTGCACATTGACGCACTTACTCTTTGTAGACGATGTTCTGCTCTTCCTAAATGGTAGTATTGGTGATTTGACCTCACTACAACACACTTTCTCTATCTTCCTATCGGCCACAGGCATGTTGGTAAATAATGGAAAGTCCACAATAACGGCTATTAGATGCTCCCCACACGAGATACAGTATGCCTTGAATAGATTCCCTTATACCCTCTTGCAAATAGAGGAGGGACTTAAATATTTGGGCTACAGATTAAAGCCTCATGGATATAAAATCGCAGACTGGATTTGTCTCATTACCAAGATGGAAAAGTGGCTCAACATTTGGTACCACAAATATTTGTTGCAAGTAGGCAGGTTGATCCTCATCAAAGCAGTTTTAGAGGCCACACCAGTGTACTAGATGTCACCAGCTTGGATACCAAGGGGAATCCTATCTAGAATACAAAATCTTTGTTGTAGATTCGTGTGGAAAGGGCAGCAGCCAGGAAAATATTTGCATGGGCCAAATGGGAATCCCTAGCTCTTCCAAAGAAGTGGGGGGGTTGGGTAATCAAAAGGCTAGGAAATTTCTCTACTGCCTTGGCGGTCAAACTAGGATGGCAGCTAATCACCTCACACATCTTGTGGACATCAGTGGCCATCTCTAAATACATTGCTCCTCAAAGCCTCATGGATTGGCTTCATCAACCACAATGGAATTATGTTGGCATATCAATCATATGGAAAGCAGTTTTACAATCAATGTCTCCTATTCAAGATGGACTCACATGGATAATACATTCAGGAGCATCTGTCAGACTAGGGATAGACCCCTGGATTGGATGTGGAAACGCCCACATGCTCCCTAAGGAGCTAAGGACCCATCTCTCTGTCAGGGTTATTACTCATATCAGACATATATCGAATAGAGAACACTCTACTTTTACACAACAAGCCTAGAAAACAGGGCGGGCACTGTAGATCCCTCAACCATGGCAGCAGCATTAGAAGGAATACACGGAGGCCCTTACTGAATCACACATAAGAATTATAGAAGGAGAGGATGAGCTTATATGGGCTCCAACAAAGCACAGCATATACTCTCTAAAAGAAGGATATATCGTATTAATGGACTCTAACAAGCCACCACTATGTGAAACTTGGTGGAGCAATATATAGAAGTTAAAAGCACCACCCAGAACAAGGCTCCTCATGTGGACTATTCTAAGGAACAAGATACCCACAGGAGACAACTTAAGCAAAAGGTCTTTCCATGGACCCTTCTGGTGCAGTCTATGTAAATTTGATAATGAAACTATTGATCATCTCTTCCTCATGTGCCCGGCTATAAAATATCTATGGAGTTCTATACACTTACACCTACCCTCTCTCCCTCAATGGCGGGGCTTAACAGTTTGAGAGGCCTGGGACTCATGGTGGACTACTGCCTCCCTGAAAAAAGCCAAAAATATCCCTATTCTCACATGTTGGGCTATCTAGATTGCTCGAAATCGATATATCTTTCAGAACTCTCCCCCCCCCCACCCCCCCCCCCCCACCAATTGGTAGTCTATCACAGTCTGCATTCTATCTGATTACCAAATCATTCCCGAGGATGAATCAAATCCTATTCCCATACATATTATCCCTGAAAGCATAAATCACTCACATCCTTGGGCTTATTTTGATGGCTCAGCACAAGGCATTGGTTGTGGGGGCAGTGCCATACTACACCTATTGGAATCTCATTCTTTCAAAATACAAATGGTACTGGGCACAAACAAACAATTTTGCCGAGCTTATCACACCAAATATACCATACAATTTGCACTGGAAAAACATTGCAAAAACTTACAATTATATGGGGACTCAAAAATTGTGTGCAATTGGATAAACAAAACTGCAAATTACAATGCATATTCTCTGAGACATATTATGGATGAGGTTCATAGACTCATCAATATTTTTGACACTTTTGTTTGTCATCATATATACAGGGAGCAAAACACAGCTATCGATCTCCTATCCAAGGAAGCAGCGCACAGGCCTATAGGGATATGGATGATCCAGGAGCAGAGAGATGGAACCTTCCATCAACACTACCATAGACCTTATATAGACATTACAGATTAACTAGCTCTGAAGGAGCCTGTCAATATTTTTTGTTTATATAATTTTATTATGCATAATGATACTAGACTTATATATGACAATTTCATACTCTCTGCGTAGAGTTTTTTATTTGAAGCTTCAGTGACAGTACAGTGTCTCCCTGCATGGAGTACACCATATTTTGACTACATTAAACTTCATGGGCTTTATTCCTCACATACAGCATATGCTTTTGCATCTACAAAATGTAATTTTCTTTGATTAATGAAAATTACGACTTTTCCTAAGGGAAAAGAAAAACACAAGAGAGTTGATCAATATACTTTTTCACCAATAAATCTATATAAACACCCAAGTATAAATCTTATATACTATAAAAGTCACAAATAAATGCAAAACAACATAAAAGTGAGTTGATGAATATTAATAAATGTAAATAAATGCATATAAACACCCAACCATAAATATCATATACTATAAAAATCGTATTACCAAGACATATATTAATATTTATTTAAATTAATCTACTATATTTTAAAAATTCTTAATTAATTCACATATGAATTATTATTATTATCTTTAGTTTCCAGGGTGAATTCTATGAGCAAAGCTACAGTGTTGCGATGGGTTCCCATCTTTCCCCTATCGTTGCTAACTTATTTATGGAATATTTTGAGACCAGAGCCTTAACCTCAGCTCCATTTCGCCCTAAGAAATGGAAGAGGTTTGTTGATGACACTTGCGTTGTCTGGCCCCATGGCCGTGAGAAATTAGACATTTTTCTGAACCACCTTAATTCCCAATCTGAATTTATCAAGTTCACGATGGAAGTTGAGGTGGATCAGTGCCTTCCTTTCCTCGACATTCTCCTCTCTAGAATGGATGATGGTTCTGTTTCTCACCAAGTTTTTCACAAAAAAACTCACATGTAACAATATCTTCATGCTAGTTATCATCATTTTCTTGCTCAGAAATTCGGTGTTCTCAGCACCCTTGCTATCCGTGCTCTGAGAAACTCTGATGTAAGACACCTGAAGCAAGAGAAATCTCATCTCCTTGAAGTTTTTAAAAATAATGGGTATAGCAGAACTCATAGCCTCAAGGCCTTTCAAAGAGCATGTAAAGGACCAAGAGTTAAAATTGCTCATGTTGATTCTATCTCCAAAGTTCATCTCTCGTTTATTCAAGGGACCACGGATAGGATTGCCCATATCCGTCAGAGAAATAATGTTTCATCTTCGTTCAAACCTCTTAGAACCATTAGAAATCCTCTTGGTTCAATTAAGGACCCTATCGACCCAAAGGACATGAAAGGTGCTTACCTGATTCCATGTTCCTGCGGTATTCCATATATTGGAGAAACGAGTTGATCAATTAACCAAAGGATCCATGAGCATGCTACAGACATAAAACACAATCATTCCCGCTCATCAGCTTTATTTGAGTATGTAGAGAAATCCAAGCACCATGTCTGTATTGAGGATTCCAAAGTCATTGCTAGAATTGATCATTTCCACCATAGGAAACTTAGGGAGGGTATCGAAATTGAGAGGCTTGCCAGAAATCTCAACAGATATGATGGTTGGAAGCAAGTAGGAGCTGGATTCTGACCCTCTCCTTATGATCCTCTTGTCTCTTCCCCCTTCTTTAT
>APFE030233239.1:104375-144601 GCA_000404065.3 Pinus taeda
GGTACATCAATATAATAAGGGGGTTGTACTAATAACAATAAGGGGTTACACTAGTAGTATAGGGGCCTAACATATGTTGGTTTATAGGGAATCATTATTGCCCTTTATCTAGCTGATATACTCCCACTGACATCAATATAGTTGCTTTAGGAGTTCGATTTAGCGGTCCATGTACCTTGGATTTTGTTTCATCATCAACAATATTCCTTGAATGTAGTAAGAATTTTTATCATTGGTTATCAACTACATTGTTCCTTCCATGTTCAACATTTACACATTTATTCAAACTAGATTAGTTTGTACGTGGTATTTTAATACCTATCATCATTATTGATGGGCCACCTTACATCTAGAAGAGATTTCCTTTATCATTTTCCATACTATATGGCTTGTCCGATCCTCAACCAATAGGCATCGACATGTATGTGTCATCCCTCTTGTGAACCATCATTATGGTCTTACCAATATCAAACTATCAATATATTTTATCCCTCTTTGAATGGCCTTCCTCTGCAACACCTGTGTTCCCTAACTAGAGATGTAAACTTTTTTCACATATTTTAGCTAAAAGAAACATTGATGTTTGATATATCATGATTTGGCATTAGATACATCATGTTACACACATCCATCTTGTAATTGACTTGATTATTACATGGGCATGAATATACCACCTCATCAACCAAGAGTATAGAAAATATTTACTTTGCAATTGTTGTCTTATAGCCACAACCTTGTCCTTCTCCATGGTTAGTTTCTCCTCAATGAGGTTCTCTATATCCTTTAATTCTAGACAAGAAACTATGATATATTTTGGCTATACTTTTTAAATCAACCTCGCACATCATGCCCAAGGAAAATTATTAACACCAATGCAATTTGTAGTCTAAACATTAGTGTTGTTACACCATTTTTCACCTTCATACAATGTCCAAATTGGTTTCCCATATTTAAACAAATTATGGCATGTACCTCTCTTTATTGCAACTCCATCAAGCATGAAATTAGTCGTTGTTTAACTCCTTCCAATAACACTAGGAGAGATGTTTGATGGTCAATTACACTTAAAAGTAAACTTGTGATTTGATGTTGGCCTAACCTTAAGTGGGTTGATGCACAAATTAACCTAATTGATTGAATTGAAGTACTTAAACGTCATTATCAACTTGTTAAGTTAAAAGGTGAAAAATTTTACCATTTTGATCTTATGGTTAAGTTTAAAGATAATTCCCTAATCGGGGTGTGAGCGGAGGTTTTGGCATTTTCAAACGTCATTCCCTCATGATTAGGTATACAAGCGGCAATCTACAACCCTCCACATGCATAAGGCATATGGAGCGGTGGCCTCTCGCATGCAGTCATTCAATGCGAATAAGGAAGGTGGCAGGGAGAGCATAACGTCGGGGTTCTCTAGATTTTATGTTGTAGTGGTAATTAATTCTTATGCTCATAGGAAAGTTGGATACAATCTAGTTTGCGAAATTTTTTGGCTTTGAGGTGGCGCTCCTCAGGGTTCTCCATTGGGTGGTTGTCAACTTCCAGTCTGCCTCAGTCGCTATCTTCGGGTATGTTCCTAGTTTAAGTTTTCATTTTATCACATCCATGGCTAGCCACATAGTTCTGCTTGTTTCATGGAGGAATGGCTATGTTCTGGTGTTGGAAGTTCAAAGGAAGTTTCACCGTGGTTTGTGGATCAAAATTGATGATTTCTATGAGGGTTTGTCTGTATTCTACATTCATGTCTCGGCTTACTATGGTATTTTGCTTTCATGCATGGGAATACTATGGGAGGGGAAGCTAAGCCAAACATTGTATTCTCTTTGTCTCATTCCCTGGGGTGATGCCACTGGTATTTCTCTGGTTGTATTTTGTCACTTTTCTAGGTTTATATGGTTCTGGCTCGTTTGTTGCTCGTTTCAAACTTACACCCAGTGTCACTTATGGTAGGGTTGGTGGTATTGTTTTGGACTTCGAGATTTGCTCCAATCCATTTTTGCTGCAAGGTAAGTCGTCAGTGAACTTACTATTTTCTACCCTCCTATTTTAATAACTTGATAGGTTCTCCTGTTCGGTGCAGTTTTTGCAATTGCAAGGTTAAAGTTTGTTGGTCAACTAAGGGTCTGGCATTGTGGTCTCTAACTAATATTGGTAGAGGTTTAATTTTTTACTGTCTTATGGCTCTGTTGCCTCAGTGACAGGCCGGCAAGCCCGGGGTCCCCGCGACCATGGCAAGAAACCGGCGCAGACCCATGAGGGAAGCAAAGTCCACTCCCATCCAAGAAGAAGCAGAGGTCATAAAACAACCTCTCGCCTTATAAGATATGTCACCAATGCTTACCATGAGGGAAACTCAACTCATGTACATTAGCTCATAGATGGGTGGGAAGCCAAACTAAATCAGAAAGTTGTAGATACCAAAATTGACTTGGGAGACTGGCAAGACTTGGCACCTGATCCTAGTAACTCTCGTGGTTGGTCCTCTTAGTACAAGCAAACTATTTATTTGTATTAGTTGATGAAAAATATAATAGCCAAAGCGTTGGTGCACCTCCCTCCAGACTCACCCAAAAATACTCAGAGATTCCCAGATTTTAGCAAGGAATTTCATCAGATTCAATTTCAACTTCAACAACAGAATTGTCACCTCAGTCGCATCGAACAACACATTCCCTGCGTCTTGCAAACTGAGCTTCTAGGCTCTAGTGCGAAGGATCTAGCTCCTGTGGATTCATCTGACAACTATTAGCATGATAGTTTAATCTCTGTTTTGACTTTTGATATATGCAATAGCTACACACTTTACTTTATGTTTTAAGTTATTTAGAGTATAGGAATTTGTTGAGGTGAAAACTCAACACCCCTATTTTAACTTGTTATTTCATAATAATAATGGGGACTCTTTCCGTAAATTTTGGCTAAATCACCTTTTAATATTTTCTTTTGGTTAAGTGTCCAGTAATTTTGTCAAATTTTTATTTTATTCAGATTTTTATTTTGATTATTTCATTGTATTCGACTTTTCGTTATTTTTCCATTTAATTACCATTCCACTTTATACCTCCTCATAACATTAAAACCCTCCTCTCCTCCTTCACACCATACCTTTCCCTCATATTATCAGACGTCAGAAAATATAATATCGTAACATAAATTTAAAAAGACATCTGAAGCTTATAAGTTCTGATGGTCGATTGATTAAAGTTTTGATTTACCGCAAGGTCCCCCATCAGAACCTTGAGACCTTTATGACCTCGGAGCGTTTTTAATTACACTTCTAATTTCTTATTAATTTTGATGCCCGATATCCCTCATAGGCTTATTGACCTCGGAACTTTTTTAATAAACTTCCGATATTACCAAACCCCCGACGTCTGAGGTCCTTCATACCTCCGATGGGTTTGGTCACATAATATTTAACATATATCGGATTGTTTCATATAGCACTTAACCATATAATAAAGTCCCTCTTCCTCTTAATCATTTCGGAACTTTAAAGAGCTTCCGAAGGCCACTTATAATATTGTCTTTTAAATATTTTAATTTAATTAAGTATTAATTTAAATTAATTAGTTTTGAATTTTTAATTTTGTAAATACTAATTGTAAAATTTAATTAATGGAAATAATTGTGATTAAATTATATAATTACTAGTTAATTAACAAATTAATAACTTAATTAGGATATATTATATATAGCTTATGTATTTATTTTCCAAAATTTTGATATTTTTGGCACTTTAACTTCGAAGAGGCATATCTCAAGTTTTACTCAACAAAATGAAGCTTGCAATAGTTTGTTGGAAAGCTAAGACCGAGAAGAATAATATGTGATAATTAATTTTAGAAAATTTCATCATTTAATGACCCAGAAATCCAGCAAAAAACAAAGTCACGAATTTGCAACCAAAAATTAGTTTTGCTATTTTAATTTGGAAAAATTTCATTCGATTGGAGAAACCGCTATGAATAATTTATTCCCAGCAATACCCAAGGCTGATTAGTTCCATTTGAAGCAATCGTAGCATGAGAATTTCTTTGGATTTAAATTTATTTTTAGTTTAACAATTTGTTGAGAAGTGGTTTGATTTTTATTTTGTGCACCAAATTTGTTTTGATTTCTAAATTTTGATTGGTTTTTTGCATATGAACAGTTTGGGAGACGAGGAAGAGAAGACTTGGAATAATGGAATTGCACCAGCAAGAGGGAAAGAAGAATTTTAGCCAATTAAAATTTGTTGGAGAAAAGTTATTCTCCAACAACTCTCTCATTTGCAATTATAAATCTAGCTTTCGTCAGAATTGACAAGCGGGGTTCCAGATCTGAAACTTGGGGAGGAAATTCTCTGCAAAGAGAGGGTTTTTTTTCACTACTGTAGGGAGATATATTTTTGTAGAGAATTAGCTAGTTTGAATCAAACTTGTGGAGATTAAAAGAGATGTATTTTAGCTCTAAAAATTTCATGCTATCATAAAATTTTCTAAGAATTTCATGCACTCAAAGGCTATGATCAGATCTTTAATTCTTGTACACTATTATCAGAGATAGAGGTTGATTTTTTGTCTGCCTTTAATAAAATTTGAGGCAATTCTTGATCCAAATAAGTATATGTTTTTGAAGTTTTCCACTATTGTAAATTCATTTAATATATGCTTGTCTAAATGATTTGAAAGTTATCTTTTAATGATGGATCTAATTGTGATTAGGAGCTCAAAATTTGCCAAAAAAATCAAAGTGTTAGAATCTTGATAAGATTAGCTTGAGATCAAAAATATCGTCATTCTAAATCCAACAATGCGAATGGAACTCAAATCCGAGCTCGCATGCAACAGTTAGAGCAAATCAAAGTTCAGGTTTGACTTGGACACGTGGCAAGATTGGATGACATGACAAAGGTCCCCGTGAATGGGGAAGCATCAAATGGCAGGTTTCCATTGGGTCTTGCATATCGCATATCAGAAAAGTTAAGGTAATCGGCCCCGGAGCAGTCGGAGTTGCAATGTGATATATCGCAATCGCAGATCGGAGAAGGGTCAGCGTTACAGAATTGGCCCCAACGCAGAGAGGTTGCGATGCAATCACAATTGCATATCGTAGGTGGATAAGAATCGGCCCCGGTAAAATCACGGTTGCAATGTGTTTTATCGCATATCATAATCATATAAAAGTCCCGCATTATATCACCGTCGGTTCTCCGCCGGTGCGAAATGCAATAGGATATCCTGGATGCGATGCCACTATCAGTTGCAATTTAATATCCTGTCAGGTCCACATTATCGCAATTGCATAAATCACCCATTTTTTTCACAGACCTTAATACCATGGGTTTTTCTGCCTATTGCGAGTTTCAACTGAGCTGCAGAACTGTCGCCTTTTCCGCCAGATTAACCACTCGGCCTTAACTGTGAGATAGGCTTAGAAGTTGGTGGGACCGCCGATTTCGACGAAACTGCTAGATTTAACTCCAGATAATGAATTTAACTAGCAGTAAGCTAAATTTGGAGGAGAAAATTGTGGAAAGATTGACAAAAGTCATATCTAAGGCAATTTTCAACCAAATGGGATGAAAAAAGAGGCTAGATAGCCATTTTTGGATTTTCTGAACCATTGGAACAGGTTTCAGGATCAAAGGAGCACTTATGGATAGGATTTTTCCAAAATGAAGCCCATGGGTGCATTGTCAACCAAAGTGTTGATTTAGTTTATGGAGGAGTATGAAGATGGAGATGACCTTGCAGGGGTCTCACGGCCTCCATGTTCTTTCTGCAGCAGTGTGGTGAAGTAAAATTATAAGTGCAGACACAAACAAATTCCTCTAGCCCAATAATGGGTCTAGTCACAACAGATACATTCTATGGAAGATTTCCTTAGGTTAGAACAAATCAAGAGGGCCTACCTCTTGGTATGCTTATCCCATTTGATGATTTCCTTGCTTGCTCGCTCCAGCTATCTCTCGCTTCCTTCTTCAAGAAGCTGAAACAAGTAAACAACAGCAGACAACAAACGTGATAATAGACAAATTGTAATTCAACCTACTTAACAAGTCAAGAAACATTAAGCCATGAATACATAAGATGACAAATCATGTAGGAAATCAATCGATAGTTGCATATATTAATATCAAAGAGATATTACAACCATTTGCCTTGACGTTGCAATCCTCCTCTGACAAGACCAGGTTCCCACACACTTATGTTAGCATTCCATGATGGCCTCAATCTACAATAGTTTTAAGGCTCTTCCCTTTAGGCTTCACTCCAAACCAAATCACACTTCTCCCTCACACAACTAGATAGCTACAACTTAGAATAGCTTGTTGTTTACTCCAAACCAAAATAGCACTAGCACACCAACATTAACATTAGCTTGTGCTTGGGAAGAAGGGAGATTTATATAGGATGAATTTATGGGAGTTTGATCCTCTTCTCATGGGAGAAGGGCTTATCCCTTGAGGTAGTTCCATCATTATAGGGGAAAGTAGCCCAAACTGACATCCTCGACCCCATCCGGCCAAACCATTTACTAAACTTTTGTTACGAAGCTTCTAGAGTTGGAAGCTTCAACTCCTAATTTAAAAAACTTTCCATAACAGGACTGGCGGAACTGGAACCCAGCTCAGTCACTCCGTTCGGCACTAGGGATATTGCTAATCTCTGCACATCAACGCGGGCAAGACAAAAGTCATTAACTATGGTCTTGTAAACTGGGCAAAACAGAAGTTTCAGGGGAAATGGTGCAAAAGGGAATTGATTTGTTCATGAAGAGGGACACAATGGTAGTTTCCTCATGAAAGCAAAGCATGTGGGGTTCACTATAGAGGTACTCCAAGATCAAGGAATGAGGAGTACGGAGACAATGACAAAATGTTGTGTAACAAATGCCCCCTAAAGCGTGAAGGCCGAGCTAGAGTGAGGGATGAAATGCTTTATGAATCAGTGCGGGGAACCTTAGTATACCATCGGAAAACCTGCAAGAAAGTAGAGATACATATACATAACTAAGAACTCTGTCAAATGATACATGAATCATGGCATGGACATAGCCATCCAGAGAATGATCATGTAGATGGATCTAGGTATGGGTGCAACCATCCTTTCAAAGAGGATCATAATGAAACCAAGGTATGGTCACAACCATCTAATAATGAGAAGGATCACATATGATAACTCATGTTTTGGTTGCAGCCATCCATCTGAAAGAGACATGCATATCAACATAACCATGTCACATCACTTCGCAACCTGGACTTTTATGATCTGAGTACAGGGTCTTGCGCTCCAACACGACTTGATCAAAGTACAAATTCTAACATGTGAATAGATGTGTTGACGTTGAACATGCTAGAAAGTCACTTGATTTCCAGTCAATGATGTAAATTGTTAACAAGCGCGAGAGAACCACCAATAATGACGATGGTCCTCAAGGTACTATCAGCACAATCCACGGAATGTGAATAGAGGAACTGAAGTCGAACAATTTTGAAATCACTCGATCGAAAGCCAATGATGTGAACTTGTCGTTGAGTGCGAAGAACTTTCCATTAGGGCATGCAAGCTCTAAGGTACCAGAAAGGAGTCTCTCAGTCAACTTCATGGATAATGAGCTGAAGTTGATGGAAAGCGACTATGTCGAAGGAGGACCATAATGTTTCCCACATCATTGACACGAGACGAAAGGATGCAAAATGATTTTGGATGATACAGAGAAATAGAGGTAAGTGTCACTACAGAAGGACAACTCTTGAACATATCGGCAACACAACTGGAAGTTTGGTAGCGTTTGGATCCATAGGATTGGTGGTCATGATGACATGGAAGAGATCAAATGGAAGGCAAAAATGAATGGCCCAAACCTAGGAAGGTCAACAATACAAAGGAGGATGTTCCAACCCGACAGGAAACAAAGAGTGTCATGTTCAAGAGTGAGCTGCCGACACAACTGATAGATTTCCAAATTTTCCCCCACCATTTCTGGCAGGTACCCCAATTATTTTTCAATCGCAAGCTTGAAGAGGATAGCAAATGCTTGCATTGTAAGTTCATCCTTCAGATGAATCTGACCTAGTAAGTTTAATGAGCCCTAGGAAGGAGAATCTCATGTTCGTCATGGTGACGAATCCAATGTCATTTAATAGTTTAACAAGTCCGACAAAGGTGTAACTCGATATATTTTTCATGTTTAGAGAGTTTGAAAAAGACACGTAAAAGAAAAACTCCACATAGTCCCTTTTAATACATTTGTTTCTCTCGAGCCCAAAAAGGTAGAAAACAATACTTGAGAGAACCGCTTGACCATTTCAGTCAAGGAGTACCTTTTTTGTAAATAATGCCTCCCAGCCCGAAAAAGGGGTAAACTTATACTGGGCACATGATGTGTTGCATCCGTTAACGAGTCTGAAATGACAAGGGCTCGGCCATCTTTTCGCTTTTAAAGGGTCGGAAATGAGCTTGAAAGCGGACCCAACATTTTATTTTCTTTTATGAGTCAAAAGGGAAAAACACTCGCCAATATTTTCATATGAGTTTAATGAGTCAAGAAAAGAGCTGAAATGTGACTTGTCACCATCGTCGAACATCCATCATCTATTGCTGCACAAATAAGGTAAAGTGTACTATTGAGTTCCTAAGGCAAAATAGGTCAAAATACTTACAAAAACCTGATATTTTCATGAAAAAAAATGAATAAAAAGGGGAAAAGTAAATATATTTTTACCATTTTACCTTTGTTGTGAAAACTTTTTACTCACTTTTGCCCTAATTGTTTCGGAGCAAATTGCAGGAGATCTGGGAGTTCAATCAATGAGCCGCCAATTCCAAGTAACAGATAAAGCCCCGAGCTCCATTTTCATGTCCTTTATTTATGTTTTTAACCATTTTTTAGTTTTTTGAGGGGGTTTTTGAAAAACTTTTTCGCCCTCAGTCGGAATCGTGCCGGCCGGGGGTGATTAACAAAGCCAACCACGCCGATTGGCACTACTGTTTTTAAAACAGGAGCGTTGGGGCCGTGAATAGGGAAAAACCCTATTTTCTCAAAAATTCACCGTTTAAACTTAAGTTTTATGGGCCAAGGATGATTGTTGACTCAAATTAATGGCTTTTGCAGGAAAGAATCACTGAAAATGGTGGACTGGAAAGAACGAGAACATGAAGATGTTGACACCTAGGCAATGAATGACCCAAATTGCCTAGAAGCTTTGAGGGCTTACGGGCTCCTCAAATTCTTTCTCACGCCTGAATGCGGGCCCAACCTGAGTTGCTTCAGTACCTGATTAGTCTTTGGGACATTAATCAAGAGATTTTTGTCATTAGCGACCAGGAGCTGGAGTTGGAAACTTCAGATATATACTTCATCACTGGACTGTCCTGCAGAGGGGAAACAGTGAACTTGTACGAGTCACGACCAATTGGGGCAGGCATATCTTCCTTTCTTGCTGAACACTGCCCTGAGGCCCTGAAATCCAAAAGTGGGGAGATAGAGATTTCCAGTGTTCGGGGTTTGACACTGAGACTGCTTTTGTTGACTATTAACAAATTGGCGGGGTCCCAAGCAGAACATGAGACTAACAAGTCGAAGTTCCTTTATGCTATTGATTGCACAGCTCCTACGATCTTCAACTGGGCAGAGGCCATGAAGATGAAAATCAAGTGCCAACTGTCGAAAGCCAAGGCGAGGAATATGAAGCAATTGTGCTTCGGATCTGTACTTGTGACCTTCTTCTTGGAACGAGTACCATTGTTCCAGTATCAACTAACTGAGTTAGATCCTCCGTGGATGGCTCGCTAGAGTCGTTTGATGCCCAGGATCATTGGGGGTCAGCACATGTCATATCGACCTACATTCTTTTCATGGCTACAACGACAGAAGATCGTCCTGGAGGATTGACCATATAGTGGCACTGACTTCCGTGGAGATCCAGATATGCCCTTACTAGATGGAGAGGATTTCGACGATGAAGGTAAAAAATCAAATTTTGATATTTTTAATTGTTTTTGGTATATATGTGCTTATAACATTTCTCTTGTTAATGTAGACATTGTACTAGAGAGGCATGTTGGGATGTCCCCAATAACTAGGCACATCCCCTGCCTTATTTATGTTGTCGCTCCTTATCAGGAAGGAAGTGAAAACGAGGAGGAGATCGCGAGGAACCTTGAGGGGTTGACTCATGGCATCTCGGAGTATGCTTGGGTAGGAGCCATTCCTCGTCAGTACCAGAGACACATGGTGGGACTCTCGGATCGGATTTTCCGATTGCTGCTGACTCGTTTTGGACACACATATTATTTTTTGGGGTTTTGACGTATCAAACATTATCACCATATATATATATATATATATGTTGTATTTTCCTGTCTACTATGGTACAAATGGTTTGTTTTATCTTTTACATGTTTCATAAATGTCTATCCAACACATGATTAGCTAATGCATTTGTCAATGTATTCATGCATCTAGGAATATGATGATATGTAATGTAATCAAAATGCCTTTCCAATAGATGGATACAGAGATACATTCTCAATATTTGAGGGTTTCTGAAGGAATATTGCCCGTTGGGTTGAAGGACGACAAGCTGTGAATCTAGATTTACTACTAGTTCTCTGATTCCTAGAGCGATGGCTTCTCACAAGAGTTTGATGACCGCACTGCATTCAACAATGTTGTTGGTTGTGCGACCTAGATAGATACCTTGAAGGTCAATCAACTCACTGTTAGGGTCATAAATAGCCCATGTCGCAGATGATAGGTTTCGGGTACTACGACAAGCACCATCAACAAAACCAATGTGGGGAGTCGCAGACATCTGCAAAGAAAGAAAAGCATAGTAAACAAGAAAGTTGTTTGAAAACTTCACACAAAACCATGCTACACAAAAATGAATCACATACTAATGTACAAAAGTAACCATGCAAGATGATCTAAGCATAGTACTTCTTGAGGTAAAGCCCGTTTCGGGGCTTATCGAGAGGATTTCCTTCATAGTCAATAAGCTAATAGGTTCGTTTCTACAAAACACGTTTCACGATGTAGGGCCCATGCCACATAGGTTCAAACTTGCTTGCCCCCATCTTATCATTAGCTTGGTTGTATAGTAACACCAAATCACCCTCAGAGAATGTGCAAGGGGAGACTAACTAATTGAAATGGGATTTGACTCATTTCTGTTGTGCTTTGATAACCAAGGTGGCGAGATGGCAAGTCTCATCCAGTCGTTCTAAATATAAGAGGCATTCCTCTCGAGGTGATGTTTTAAGGAGGAGTTCAACAGCTAACTTGAGTGAAGGAATATCGCATTCAATCGACAATGTTGCTTCCAGACCATAGACCAGCTGAAATGGTGTGAAAGCAATTGCATCTTTAGTTGAGGTTCGGTAGGCCCACAGAGCTGAAAAGAGCATGAGATTCCAATTTGACTTGTGCATCCCAATAGTACGCTAAAGCATTGTGACCAAGATTTTGTTCATGGCTTCAACTTGGCCGTTGGCCTAAGGGGAATATGGGGTTGAGCCATTGTGGTGCAAGCTCAATGCAGATGTCAGCTCAACCATTATGTAATCTCTAAAATGGGAGCCATGGTCTGTGACAATGGCTTGAGGTACACCGAACCTGGAAATAACATGGTTGAAAAGAAATTGAGTCGTCGTCTTACCATCTGTCGAGTATGTAAGCATCGCTTCAACCCATTTGGTGAAAAAATCCACAACGACGATAATATAGCCATGCCCCTCGGTCGAATGAGGGTTACATGTCATATAATCGATGCCCCATTTGACAAAATGACCAACGGTGATGACGAGGTGTAGGTGAGTGGGTGGGGCACACATCTTACATTCATAAATTTGGCATTCGTGGCACTTGCGAACAGCAAGAATGCAGTCCTTGAAGATAGACAGCCAAAAATAACCAGCGCGAAGGATTTTTTGAGCAGTAGCGTAAATAGACATATGACCACCACATGCCCCAGAGCGGCAATCATTGAGAACTCTTTTAGCTTCCTCAATCGTAAGGCATTGACGAAGAACTGAATCGACACCGACACAGTATAAAGTATTGCCAATAATACGGTAGGGTTGGGAGTGATGCCAAATCCTGCAACGATCATCCTTAGTCAACGCGGACCAAAACATGGACATCAAGAGATACATGATGATATCACCGTACCATGGATCAAGGGTGCTAATCAGAAACATGGTCTCATCTGGGAGTTGTTCACCTGCACCAGCAGGAAGAGACTTATAGGGAAGGGAACAAATCAATTCGACAAAAACAAGTGACTTCTTAGATTTGACTATAGTGAATACCAAATCAAATTCTTGCAGGATCATGATCCATCTAGAATATTTTCCCCCCAGCAACTAACGAGTCAGGATATAGGTCATGGGGTTGCATTCAGAAATCATTGTAGTCGTGCGCAAAAGGATATAGTGCCGAAAGCGTGGAACGGCCTGAATGACAGCCAAAGCCAACTTCTTGACAGGTGCATAACGTGTTTCAGTGTCGAGGAGATTTTGACTAAGGTAGTAGATTACATGTTCATTGCCTTTGTCGTCATCTTGGACCAAGACCATAGCAATGGTGCTAGGGACCACGGCTAGGTAGAGGAAGTAATCTCGATAATAATCTGGTGGGTGAAATAGAGGAGCACTTACGAGGATGGCCTTGAGATCATCGAAAGAATTTTGGGCCACCTCATCCCATACAAAGGGCATTCCTTGTTTTAGCAACCAAGTAGATCCTGTGGCTAGCCTGGTATAGTTGGGTATAAAATGACGGAGAAATTTAGCCTTTCCTTGCAGGCTCTGGAGTTGGTGCAGTGAGGATCAATGCCCCCGATAACTAACAGCGAAGATTTATATTGCAATGGGCAGCTTTGGAGTACCTTGAGAGCTAACATGGCTGACAGTGCCTGAGCCAAATCGTCAACAATATTGTAGTGCTAAGCATCTCGGGTGTTGGGATGATAAGAGGATTTCCACAGCACACCTCAAGAGGGTGGCCGCATAGTGGAATCGGGGTTAGGGTGCTCAATATGAAGAGGGCCAGAACTAGGTGTAGAAGAAGAAGGTGTGGCTTCTTTCTCTTTCCAAACTGTCGAAGCAGGAGTTTGATAGTCTTTCGACCTAGTAGCCATATTAATAGGTGCACTCATCATGAACACTTGAGATCCGGGGGAAGTATATTAGGGTTGGTCTACCATTTGGGTCTACTGAGACGGAAACGGCTCTTTGAGGACAATGCGGGTCCCTTTGAGCAAGCGACTAACTTCGAATCATCGGGGACAATCCTTAGTGTAGTGATCTTCCTAGCAAATGAGGCAAGGATACTTAGGTTTTTGTTGGGAAGATTCGCCAGCAGACGATTTGGGAGGACCCTATTTTGGGGCATCAGCTTTAGCTTTGTCTTTGCCTTTCTTCTTCCCTTTTGAGGATTTTTCAGCTACGGTAGACTGAAAAACATGGACCTCTGAGGTTTTTCCAGGGCCAGGTGGATTCTGGGATGAACTATTAGGAACATCATTTGAGACCGACTTTTGCTTGGAAGAAGATTTAGCAGGGGTCTGGGATACTGAACCAATAACTCCATCAACGGGAGGTATAGTTGGTGATTTTGATGCTACAGGATCGGATGATGGTCGCGGAGCATTGGGTAATAACTTGTACAAAGTTTCAGACAAAGAGTAAACTAGATCCAAGTACTGGGCATGAGCGATGGCCTGTTCTTCAATGATGCATCCACCCATATCTATATCGTGAGCAATCGGGGCCACGAATTATTTGGTGAACCATTCAGTGAGCAACTGATCAACAATCTCGAATTTGATCAGGCAATGTCTACATCTCCATTCATGGATGTGATCAGAGATGCGTGTCGCAGTATCTTGCTTAAGCAATGTGAGCAAATAGGTGCTAGTTTCATAGCGAAACGGCAACTGAAAATGCATGAGGAAATCCATGGCTAAAGAGTTAAAGTCATGGTAAGTGCTTCGAGGTAGCTCGATGTACCACTTCGCTGCAGCACCCGTGAGGGTTCGTTGGAAAAGATGGAGACGAATGGAATCCTCAACGTACGGGTTCGACGAGCACCAGAGGTGATATGTCATCACATGGGCTTGAGGGTCTTCTTTAGCTTTCCCATCTAACTTTGGACAATCGCTTGGTATCTTGGACGACACCGGAGGCCAGTATGACGAATGAAGGATCAGATCATTCGTAAGGCAAGATACATCTAGCAACTCGAGTGTAGCCAAGAATGGCAATTGGGTGTTAAAAGGCATGGGAGGTCGATAAGCGGGTCCATACAAAGGAGCCCATCCTTGCTAGTAAGGATTTTGGCCCCACAGTGGGGGATTTTGGCCATATGGCATTTGAGGCTACCCCCATTATGGATTATCTTGACCATAGGGAGGATTTTCACCTTAAATACTTTGGAACTGTCTGGCCATAGGTTGTTGATAAGCAATGTACGGGTTAAAAGGTTGTTGAGCCTGCTGACCTTGGACATATGGATATGGGACCTATTGTCCTTGAACATACAGGTTTTGGACCTGTTGTCCCTAAACAAGAGGGTTTTGGACCTATTGTCCTTGGGCATAAGGCTGATACACCTGTTGCCCTTGGACATAGGGATTCTGTACCTGTTGCCCTTGACCAAAAGCATTTTGAACCTGGTGACCTAAGGCATTATGGTTTTGTACTTGATGCCCTTGGTCGGTATGATTCTGGACTTGTTGACCTAGGACATGAGGATTTTGATCCTCTTGCTGCAACACTTGACCTTGACCCTGCCCTTGCAATGGTTGACCTTTTTATACAAGGGTTGTTGCTGCCCTAGTTGATTTTGTTGTTGCAAGGGTTGACCTTGCGGTTGCAAAATTTGTCCCTAGGGCTGTAGAGGTTGGCCCTGTGAGGACATGGGTTGGGAGGTGTGTGGAGCATATTGCATCTATTGCTACACAGTTTGTTGCAATTGTTGCAAGGGTTGACCTTGCGGTTGTTGCAGTTGACCTTGTTGTGGGATCATTTTCCCTTGCGGTTGTGTAGAGAGCCCTTACTGCAACAAAGTTTGCCCTTATGGGAACAAAGATTGCCCATGTTGTTGTAGAGGCTATCCTTGCTGTTGCAAGGGTACTTGAACAGTGCCCAAGAAAATTCCAAACTGAATCTGGCCATAGCCAGGTTGGATGTACTACCCAGATTGGAGGGTGTAAGGTTGATTAACCATTCCTTGAGAACCATATGGAACGTAAGGATTTGGTATTGGAACTGAGCCCCATAGGGCTGCTGATACTGAACATTTCTTGATCCAGACGGACCAATGAGATTATGAACCTGTTGGTACTGGACATTACTTGATCCAATAGGATCAGCAGGGTTATGAATAATACGAAGAAGGTTGGTTTATACCAAGCATGTGAGCTTGTGAACCACTCACATTAGTGGCACCTGACACCATAAAAACATTTAGGTTCTGCCCCCAAGCGGTGGCACAGCCTGGCCACTGACTAGAGGGACAAAGGAACTGACATAGACATTCTTTGAAACTATCGGTTGTGCCTGACGGCTAACTGGGATTGACGATACAAGAGTATTCAGAATGGTGGGTTGCATTGAGACTAAGGTAACAACTTGTTGGGAAGTCATGTTTGTAACGAATGGACCTAAGTAGGCATGGCGCCTGACGCCCAAACAGGGTTATGGAAAAGTGATGAGGCACTAGGTGTACCTAAAACCAACTGTGCCAAAGACACATAATTGGGTGAAAAACTAGCGGGAATACCCTCTAAAAAGGGGAAACCCTTGGGAGGAAAAGGCAACTCTTCAGCCTCAACAGTGTGTGGAGTAGAAACTTTGGACTCATTCGAAGATGTGACTGGAGAATCGCCTTCAGGTTCCATGTCTGAAAACAAACGACGACGAATGGTCGAACAAGTATGAGGGGATAGTTCCAAAGGAATACCTGGCTAGTTGTACGGACTTTAAGGTTGCTGTGGTGATAGCACAACAAGGTCAAACAGAGGGTTCAGAGGGTAGATAACCAGTCCAAGATGACCGTCAGTGGTTGGCGAGTTCTCTGGAGTTTGAACGGGATTGTCTGGAGATTTCGGGCTAAAATCAGCAGATGACCCAATATCAAAAGTAGGTGGAGGATGGGATGACAAAGGTTGAATGCTCAAAACAATTATGAGTTCAACACCTTGGTCCTCAAGTGACTCTAGTAACTCAAGAAACGACTCCTCAGACAATCTTTCAGATGGAGGAGAGGAAGAGGAATTGGGTGAACCAGATAGTTTAGCCACGATGACCTTGTCTTCGCCAACAGAACAATTAACTTCAAGGCCTTAAAATGTTCTTTTACGGAAACTCACGATTTGGTCTCATATGAAACTAACAAGGTGTTTTTGGATCATAGGAAATCAATTATTAGGACGCATAAAAGACTGGTGCTCTTTCATTTTTTAAGAGTTGAGAAAGAAACAAAGATGACTCTATCGCTTTAAATTGGAAACGAACTCGAAAGGAAAAGTGCTCGAATGATATTTTAATTTTAATGAGTCAAAAATATCAAATGACTATTCTGGATGATCTAGGTAAACAAGATTACTTGGCAACCATGAACTGCAGAATACCTCCCGTGAACTGAGAAGTACGAGCAAGCAATCTCCCCGAATGTTGTGTTCGGTGTATCACGTTTGCAAGGTAGCCAACTCAGCTTCCTAAGGATAAAAGGATTGTAGCCTATAGGGGTCTCCCGTTATATACTCGACGATATAGGGAACACAAATCTGTACTATCCCTGTCTAATGTCGAAGCTAATGACAGTTGTTAGGTTTAAAGACGCCAGAACATGTCTCTAGCCTAGACCTTCTAGATATGATCATTAATGTCAAATGCACCTTAGGTTAATTGAATTCATTTTAAAGTTGATCTTGAGTTATGTTTAATTTTTCAAGTCTTAGTGATGCGACTCGAAAAACCTTAAATGCAACTAAATGAGACAAGACCCTTTCAATTCGACGAAATGCCTACACTAGATAGGGTAGAAACTACTCAATCAAATTCAAACAATCAAGCAACTGAAAACGAAATGATCTTTCACTACCTTACTTTTTCAAAAAATAAACTAATGAAAAATGCATTCCAATTCCTAATTTTCTAGCAAGCACTTATCTATTAGTCCTTTCAAAAGAAAAAGAGTTCTCTTCCTTTTTCAAATGTCGATGCAATTCTAATCTTTTAATGATGCAAGTTATCGTAGCACAATGATGCAACAAGCTAGCATTTCATACTTTTTCATGAAACAACGAAAAAAAACTTTTCGCATATAATCTTTCAATGAAAAAGTTCTCGAGACAATAAGCTCCTCAAGCAAATGAACACATGAAAAGAGAAACTCATTTGAACTAATGAAACACCGACTTTACCAACCACAAGACAAGCAACGTAATCCATGCCGAAAAAGAAACGTTTAGGCAAGTAAACAAAAACTTTTCAACCTTGTGTAAAAGAGGTCAAAGTC
This sequence comes from Pinus taeda, assembly GCA_000404065.3. Taxonomy (NCBI): domain Eukaryota; kingdom Viridiplantae; phylum Streptophyta; class Pinopsida; order Pinales; family Pinaceae; genus Pinus; species Pinus taeda. The sequence continues at coordinate 121,890 of APFE030233239.1, forward strand.
GTAAAAGGACCAAAAATGAAATGTGAGTAAGTACATCTACAACTCAACTTACTGAGCTTACAAACTGCTAAATGGACGACAAACTAGATGCCTTAGTTTCGCTGACCACTCAATGACTCAATCAATCAAGCAGAAAGATGATAAGTCAACAAGCAAACAAAACCAAATGAAAAGTAGCTTTCTAATCAGGGAGAAAACGGTCCAAAAGGCTTACGAGGTCAAAACCACAAGAGCAGAACACACTAGCCAAGATTGGGATCAGGCCCTAATCTTCACTTACAAGCATCGGCGCGACTGTCTAACTAACAACAAGCGCCAAAGGCTGGTCTATGCGACTGTTTCTCAGCAACTCACGTTGATCGGAGCGACTGTCAGCGAATTAAGTGCGTTGATCAAGGGAGCCAAGGAAAAAAATTTTAAAAAATTGAAACAGGGACCAAATCTGCTACTATGAATTTTAGACTCAAGCTAATAAGCAAGAGAAAAGAAATAGAACCAAAGGGAAAAAGTGGAACTAGAAAAGTTCTCACTAAATCATGAAATCCAAGACAAACAAAAGGAGTGGGATCCCCAGTGGAGTCGCCAATTTGTGGTGAAGTAAAATTATAAGTGCAGACACAAACAAATTCCTCTAGCCCAATAATGGGTCTAGCCACAATAGATACATTCTATGAAAGATTTCCTTAGGTTATAACCAATCAAGAGGGCCTACCTCTTGGTATGATTATCTCGTTTGATGTTGTCCTTACTTGCTCGCTCCAGCTATCTCTTGCTTCCTTCTTCAAGCACCTGAAACAAGTAAACAACAACAGACAACAAACGTGATAATAGACAAATTGTAATTCAACCTACTTAAAAAGTCAAGAAACATTAAGCCATCTTAAATCATGTAGGAAATCAATTGATAGTTGAATATATTAAAATCAAAGAGAGATTACAACCATTTGCCTTGACATTGCAATCCTCCTCTGACAAGACCAGGTTCCCACACACTTCTGCTAGCATTCCATGATGGCCTCAATCCACAATAGTTTTAAGGCTCTTCCCTTTAGGCTTCACTCCAAACCAAATCACACTTCTCCCTCACACAACTAGATAACTACAACATAGAATAGCTTGTTGTTTACTCAAAACCAAAATAGCACTAGCACAACAACATTAACACTAGCTTGTGCTTGGGAAGAAGGGAGATTTATATAGCATGAATGGATGGGAGATGGATCCTCTTCTCATGGGAGAAGGGCTTATCCCTTGAGGTAGTTCCATCATTATAGGGGAAAGGAGCCCAAACTGACATCCTCGACCCCATTCAAACAAACCATTTACCAGACTTCCGTTACGAAGCTTCTATAGCTAGAACCTTTAGCTCCTAATTTAAAAAACTTTCCATAACAGGACCGGCATGACTGGAACATAGCTCAGTCGCTCAGGTCGGCGCTATGGATAGTGCTAATCTCTGTACATCGGCGCGGGGGGAGACAAAGGTCATTAGTGTCGGTCTTGTAAACTGTGCAAAACAAAAGTTTCAGGGGAAATGGTGCAAAAGGGAATTGATCTGTTCATGAAGAGGGACATAATGGGAGTTTCCTCATGAAGGAAAAGCATGTGGGGTTCATTGTAGAGGTCCTCCAAGATCAAGGAACAGGAGTATAGGGATAGTGACAAAACGTTGTGTAACAAGCAGCCATTACAACTGTGTTGTAGCTTTATTTCTTCTTTTCTCTATAGGTGTTTGGATAAAGAGACTTGTTTAAGTATTTCAAGTGGATTGTAGTGTTTTTTATGCTCTTGGAAGTTGGAGTATGAGGTCTTGGTGTAAGATGTCTATGTTTGTTGAAGGTTTATAGGTTTGACTATAGGTTAACATGTGTATGGAGTGAGAACTTTTGTAGAAGTTTTTTCTTTGAAGGAGAAACTAGCCATTCCATTTCAATAGTTTATGTACTCTTCTTTTCTAGATATTGAGCATAATGAGAAGGGGTCATGCCTTTAGAGCTGATCCAAGGAGACGTAGCCCAAGAGGGGTGAACTCCTTTAACAATGGATGGTGTATTATTGTTTGATGCATGCTTTCATTCAATGTTTTGGTTTCATGTTTTAAGTTTTCTTCATGAAACTAACTTAAGTAAACACACATAAAATTCATGTTTTTACTTGCTATTTTGGAGTACAAACCTCAAGTGCATTTTTATATTCTGAATGGGGGATTAGCACAGCATTACTAATCTTCTCCATTTCAGATCAAGTTGGTATCAGAGCTTAGGTTTTCTTTTTGCAAGGAGGAATTGACTTTTGTTTGCAAGTGAATGTGTTTTGAAGCTCATTGAGGAGAAGGTTTTGGAAAGGAGAGCAAGATTGTTACAAGCTCTACCACCAAGTCCTGCCTCAAATTGTAGTAGAAGCTTCAAGCAAAGCATGTCCCAAGGAAGAGAGCCTAGAAGAATGGCAAAGGATGTGAAGGCTTTTAGAAAGGCTTTCTTAGACATGGCAGAAATGGTGAAAGTACTCTATGAAGAGAGGAATACCAAATTGCAAGGTCAAAGCTCTAGATCTCCAAGAGGATAATGTTCTCCAAAGGAAGAAGGTAACAAGAATGGTGATAAACCACCATCTTCTCCACCATCTTCATGCTTTTCTACAACTCTTATGCAATATGCTAGTGTAGAAAGTCCCTCAAAGAAGGTAGATGGACAAGTTTGTACCTGTTGTCCACATGATGTGGAAGATGAGGTTCTATCAACACCTAAATTCAAGGAGTTGAAATAAGAGAGCCAAAGAGTCCAAGAGGACATGTCAAGAATCAAAAGGGAGTTTGAAAACATCTTCGTATGTCAATCAATAGATGTGGCAAATGGTAAGAATTTACATGCTTCTTCCTTATGTGAAAGTGTTAACGTAAATTCATTTGCAGCCTTCGAAAAACATAGTAAAGGCATTGGATCCAAGCTCTTGACCAAGATGGGTTACAAGGGAGGAGGCCTTGGAGTAAACCAACAAGGCATTAAAAATTCAATTGAAGCCAAGGGGAGGACTAAATACGAAGGCTTAGGCTATGTAGCAAAAGAAGAATGGTCTTCTAGCGACAACACATGGGTATCATGTTCCTTTTTCCGTAAGAAAGGATGTGAGGAGGCAAGATGTTAGGAGTTACATCCAGAATTGGTTCCCACTTGGTTCCTCAAGAATAAGGAGGACTCGAAGTGCAAAGCAAATCCAAAGAGAGATGAAAACGTTGAAGAAAAAGGGAAGATAAGTTCTTCTTGCCACGCAAGTTCCTCATGCAAGAAGCGTAATCCAAAGAACAACAAAGCGAGGTATAATCATTCTGTTAATTCGAATGTTGTTCATAATGGGAAACAACATGCAGATTTGAATAACGTGTTGAAGAATATGTTACCATGCACCTTTTTCCTTTCATCTAACCATTGTGTAGATAAGTGTGCTAAAAGGAAAGCAGACATCAAGAAGATGTTTATGTCTACTGGAATTGAGACCGAAAAGAGAAAATCTCATCCAAGGTTAAAGGCAAGTGAGTTGAGAGGAGCTCAAAAGAACTTTTGTACTCACTGTAATATTAGTGGGCATTGGGTCGAGAAGTGTTGGAAATTGTTTCCACAACTTCATCCTAGTGAGGGCAAGAAAATCATGCAAGCACCAGAAGAGGAAGCAACAAAAGAAAAAGTGGCACAAGATGTGACCATCCCTGAAGTAGCTTCAAAGAAGAGAAATTTCAAATATAGGGTTCATTTACCTGGTTGGGTAAGAAATGGGCAAACTATTTGTCCAGTTGAAGTTTGTAAATTTTTTGTTTTGCACTAGTTGCATATCCCCATAGTTAGGTAACTTGTAAAAGTGATGTTCATAACTAAATCACTTATATGCAACAATTTTTTCTTTAAGCATTACAATGCTAGTTTGGCTTGTTGATAGTCAATTTGAATGGAAAATTTAGGAGTCAAGTTTATTCCATTTTGTAAAATGCATTTCTATTTGTAGTTTGAGGTGGTGTTTTAAAATTGTTGTATGAGTAGTTGCAGCACATTTAGTATGTTCCAAATGTGTTTATCACTCAAGTTATATAAGTATTCACTATGTGAGGCTTGTTTTGGTTCATTTGGAAAAGTCTTTTTAGTATCTTATCCTGGATAAGGATTTTGCAGATGAGCACCTTGGAATTATTCTTGGGAAGGATGTTGTTGTGGATGGTCATAGTGACATGGACAAGCCGAGAAGAACATCAAACTTGAATTCTTTTGTCAAGTTACATTTTAAGTTCAGCTTGAGAAAAAGCCAAGACAAGTACAAGTCAGGGCACTTCAAACATCGATTGGATTGAGTTTGGAAAAATGAAGGAATTGTACCTTCAAATGCTGAACATGAAGTAAACTTTTGGAGACCAAAAGTTTTTCAGTGGGGAGGAGTGATTAGGAGCTCAAAATTTGCCAAAAAAATCAAAGTTTCATAATCTTGATAATCTTAGCTTCAGACCGAAGAGCTCGTCATTCTGAATCCAATGGTGCGAACAACACTCAAATCTAAGCTTGCATGGAGAAGTTAGAGCAAGTCAAAGTTCAGGTTTGACTTGGACACGTGGCAGGATTGGATGACATGGAAAAGGTCCCAGCGAATGGGGAAGCACCAAGTGTGAAGTTTCCATTGGGTCCTACATATCGCATGATGGAGGAGTTAAGTTAATCGGCCCCCGGAGCAGTCTGATTTGCGATGCGATATATCGCAATCGCAGATTGGCGAAGGGTCAACATTACAGAATCGTCCCCGGCACAAAGAGGTTGCGATGGGATCGCAATTGCATATCACAAGTGGATAGCCCCAGTAAAAGTAGGGTTGCGATGCGATTTATCGCATATCCCAATCATAGAAAAGTCCTGCATTATATTACCGTCGGTTCTCCATCGATGCGAAATGGGATAGGATATCCCAGATGCAATGCCATTATAGATTGCGATTTAATATCCCGTCGGGTCCGCGATATTGCAATCGCATAAATCATCCATTTTGTTTACAGACCTTAAGACCACGGGTTTTTCTACCAATTGCGAGTTGCGACAGAGCTGCGGAACAATCGCCTTTTCTACCAGACTGACCACTTTGTATGTGACCACTCGGCCTTAACTACGAGATAGGCTTGGAAGTTGGCAGAACCGCCGATTTCAGTGGAACTGTTAGATTTAACTCTAGATAATTAATTTAACTGGAAGTGAGCCAGATTTGGAGGAGAAAATTGTGGAAAGACTGACATAAGTCATAACTAAGGCAATTTTCAACCAAATGGGATGCAAAAAGAGGCTAGATAGCCATTTTGGATTTTCTAAACTCATTGGAATAGGTTTCAAGATCAAAGGAGCACTTTCGGATAGGATTTTTGTAAAGTGAAGCCTATGGGTTACATGGTCGACTGGAGTGTTGATTTAGTTTATGGAGGAGTATGAAGATGGAGATGACCTTGCAAGGGTCTTCCATCCTCCATGTGCTTTCTGCAGCAACCATTACAGCAGCGTTGTAGCTTTATTTCTTCTTTTCTCTATAGGTGTTTGGAGAAAGAGACTTGTTTAAGTACTTCAAGTGGATTGTAGTACTGTTTATGCTCTTGGAAGTTGGAGTATGAGGTCTTGGTGTAAGATGCTTGTGTTTTTTGAAGGTTTACATGTTTGACTATAGGTTAACATATGTATGGAGTGAGAACTTTTGCATAAGTTGTTTCTTTGAAGGAGAAACTAGCCATTCCATTTCAGCAATTTATGTACTCTTCTTTTATAGATATTTAGCATAATGAGAAGGGGTCATGCCTTTAGAGTTGATCCAAGGAGATGTAGCCCAAGAGGGATGAACTCCTTTAACAATGGCTAGTGTATTACTGTTTGATGCATGCTTTAATTCAATGTTTTGGTTTCATGTTTTAAGTTTTCTTCATGAAACTAACTTAAGTAAACACACATAAAACTCATGCTTTTACTTGCTATTTTGGAGTACAAACCTCAAGTACATTTTTATATTTTGAATGGGGAATTAGCACAACATTACTAATCTGCTCCATTTCAGATCAAATTGCCATCAAGTTAAATTATGAATTCAAATAGATAAACAAAACATACTTGTTAACTATTTAGCAAATTCATGTCAAGTTTATATTTGTTTTAATAATAATTGTTTTATGAGAACTATTTCCTTAATGCGGTCATATCTTTTTAGTTTGAATTCATTTTATTTGAATTTGGATGTATGTGCACCAAAGATTCAATAAATATTCATCAGATAATTGAATACATATAGTTGTTTGAATTCCTTGGCTTATTGACTTCATTTTTATTCCAAATTCAAAGTTGGTCCAAATCCCCTTTTACCTTTCTCTTGGTTGAGAGGAGGATTAATCCTTCTTTCAATCAAGATAGATTTATGATTTATTTTCTTTTACTTAGAGTATATATGCATTTAGTTTTAATTATTTCTTTCTCGAAGTCCTCTTACACAGAGTCAAACTTTAGAGTGGCTCGTCTGAGCCATTAATTCAACTTAAGGATCACTTTCTTGCAAGAGATCTGCTAGAGGGCAGATGTGATGTCTCTTTTCTATTGGAAACTAATAGACATACTATAAGCCAACAAAGAAAGAGAGAATGTAACTTGACCCAATTGAACCAGTCAGAACCAGAATGGATCCTCTCAAACTTTCCATTTGGATTTGTATCTCTGGACGCACATACTCCAATACTCCACCAAAAATATTAAGACACTTGTGATAGGTAAAATTTAACGATAAGAATAATGCTTCTGCATTTGATCATGCCTTACAATTTATTCAAAATTTTACAATTTCTACTTTTCATGATATTGATGAAGGCATTTTGTGCAAGATTTTTACTCTTACATTCTTGGGGAAATCCAGAAGATGGTGTCAATCTTTTCCAGTTGCCTCTATTTAGAGTTGGGATCAATTTATCAAAAAATTCCTTTATGAATTTGATGGTTATGATTATGAACAGGTATGTGATGAATTTGAATATTTACGAAAGGTTGAAAATGAATCTCTTATAGATTTTACTGTTATATTTCGATTAAACTGTTTAAGATTCAAAGTTGAAGATAAACCTTCATATATTGAATTAATGAAATGGTTTGAATATGTTTGATCTCTTCCTTGCAGTCCTAATCCATGTGAAACGATTGCAAGCTTTGATGAATCTTCTTCAAATTCTATTAACATGATCAAAAATTCCAATACGAAGGTGCATAGTAATCATGATGAAATTGCCTCTACCATGTAAGATAAATTCCTTCATTTGGTGCACACTTCCTACAACATTGATAATCACTTTGATTCACTCCCACATGTTAATGAAACACTATCACAAAGCTTGGAAAATTTCATAATCAATTGTAAGAAGATACCAACAACAAACTTGAAGAACCAACTGCCTTAAAATCTGAATATCATCATGAAATGAAATAAAAAAATAAGCTAATAAATCAACAAGCACAAGTAGAAATTGAAGATTACAACAATGTGCCATTCGTTGTAGAAATTTCTGAATTTGATCATGTTGATGAAACACAAAAATTTAGGCAGTGGAATGACGATCTTCAAGAAAGTTTAATTAGACAAATGAATGATAAAGAATATGAATTTTAGAATGAAGAAAATGCATAAGAGTCTACAAATAAACATATTTTCAAGTTCATTGCTTACTCTCATTTCTCTCTTTATCCTGATATTTTTGCTAATAGTAACTTATCCACTCTTTGCATTAATGATGTTCCAGAAAACAGAGAGGCTGGTATAAATGAATTGCCTATTAGTTTTTATCAAGGTAGAAAGACAATTATTGATCATTCTTCCGACATAGACGAATATGTGCTCAAAACTTCTCCTTGTTTTGATGTATCATTTTGGAATCAAGAGAATTTTAGAGAATGTCATGAAGTCATTTATGATGATTACTTTGAGGATGTTGATTTACATGTCCCTCCATTGAATCCTCATGATCAAAGTCAAATCATATTTGAGAATGAAGAAAATTCTAATGCATAAATTGTTTTAATAAATTCTCATTTCGAAACAACTAATCATTTTCGTGATTTTAGCATTCAAGAATCCATTCCAGTTTATGATTCTTATGATGAGAAGATTCTCACTCCAATTCATAATCCTGAATCATTCTCTCTTTCACAAGTTGGTGCAGATGATCATTCTAATTGTATTATTTTAGCCAGTGCTTGTGAGAAGGAAACAATTTCAAATCAATCACAATTGTGTTGTAATATTAACTGTAACAATAGTGTAAATTATGATGTGATTCCATTGTTTTCCCTTCATTTATTTTGCTTGATTTCATATTTATTTTATGTTTGCATTTTTCAATTTTTAGATGTATTTTGCTAGCATATGGAACAATTAAGTGTTGAACAATTGCAATACGAAATACTAGAATGTGGAGAGGAAGCGCAAAATTCAGATTATGTCCATCTCGAACAGGTAATCTTCAAATTCCATTTGATGGTCATATTTTATCAGGTTACTTTTCCTTCTGGAATGCATTTTCAACATGAATCAGCACTTGTGAGTACATTGATCCCATATGAATAGCTATCTAACCCAATTGAAGATCTTCTGACATATGCACTAAGCCTTCATTCATACTTCACTGATCCACTTCAAAGTTGCTTGGAAGCTTCATTTCCACATAAGATTTATAATAGTTTGTTTAATGACTTGTTTCATGGTTCTTCAACCTCTCTTTCATGTAATCACTTCCATTCTCTATTAACTACTCATCCTTATTTTTATGATCCCATATAAATTTGGTTGGAGGGAAATTTCAAAAAGAGAATGCTTGTAAATAAGTTGTTTGTTGTAAATATGTTAGCAGTAAGTGTGCATACTATATTCAAATTTATTTTTGTTGGCCTTATTATAATTGTATTTTTGTTACTGATATTTGAGTTGTACATACATGCAGGAAATAAAATATTTGAATGATTACATTGGAAGTATGACTATACCTAGTCATGTTTCCTTTCATTTTGTTAGGATTGAGAATAGATTAATTTAGATTTAGATTCCTTTCCTGTTTGTATTTATTTCATTATTGCAGATTTTTAATAAACATTTAATGAGCCTATGATGCAAAGAGTGTTCGAAAAATATGATTGCTTAAATTACGCTTACATTGCGCTAGTTTATTCTTCTTGATGAAGTTTCATCACATTACTAAAATTTGTAAAGAAAATCTGGAAGAGTGAAGTTCCAAAGAATCTTTACAATCAAGTGCTCTTAAGAAATTTAATTTTCAATTCACAAGCATTTCCATATGATCACTTTTCCCACTCTTGTCTCTCCATGTTATTATGAAGTAAATGCAAATCAATAGCTCATTACTTAATGGTTAATTTAGATTAAATAAGTAGATGATTTTGAACATATGTAAAATTGAAGATAATTCATGGATGTCAAGATCTATAAAGTACTCTTACAATCAGACTCTTCTAGGTACGCACAATTATGTTCATCTTCATTTGTTGTTAGTCTTATTGTTTTCGTAGTTTACGTCTTATTTTTGTTTTGTTTCTTTTGCAGGTCTTCATTAGCTTGATTTGGAGGCTTGATTAGCTTTATAATAAAGCAAGCAATCAACCCTTTCCAGACTATCAACATGTTCATGGAAGTATTTGATTTCTCATCAAAAATACTTCTGCTTTGTGCTCTGAATGCTTCTCTGTATATTTCTTTTCTTTGCAAATTTAGCGATATGAGTCAATAAATATATTCTGCCTCTCGTTGTTACAAGAAAAGGAAAATTATCTTGCAGCAGTTGTAAAAGTTCTCCTATCCATCTTTGCCCATTCTGAATCTTGTATTTTCCATGTTGAGTTGAATCATTGCATCGTACTCATCACATTCCTTCTTCCGAGATGAGTCAGAGCCTCTAACTGATAAATCTTGGAATCTCAATCCTTTGCTTTTCATTCTTCCAAGATTATTTCCCTTGAAAATTTAGACTTTATGGCTTATCAGACTCTTGGGTTTATATTATATCAAAAGTATTCTTAAATCCATCTTGAAATTTTCCTCCCTGAGATTCACCTAGCCTATTTCATTTCTCTCCCTGAATTCCTTGGTCTCAAAATCTCATACAGTTATATTAAATTGTTATTGTATCTGAGTTTCCAGTATTATGTTTCTATCCAATAATGATCTCGGGTTTCCTCTTTATCGTAACTCTTATTTAAAAACTTTACGAGAAATATTTTTCAAGGCCTCTTCTTATCTCAAAACCTTAGAATATCGGATTATGTATTCTCGTAGAACTTTAGTCAATTTATTCATTGCTAAATAATCTCACTTATCATTACATTCACATGGAGTCCTCTTCAATTATCTTTGTACTTCAGGTTGACTTTCATGTTATTCAAGTATTCTAGAACTTGGATGCATTTTTAATTACAATTCATCAAACCTAAAGCATTCATTTCTTAATGACTTTGTGACTTTTGGGATATCTATTCTTCATGATATGAGTACACGGATCTTATCGTTGTGCCCCCATTAGACATATATTTTCACATGTATAGTTGGGACTCTTTTACTCTCCATGGCAATTTCCAGACTAATGAGAAGTGCATCACTTGTGGCTTGCTTACATTTTAATTTTTGTCTTACTATTGGATGTTGATTTCATCATCTTGATCATTTATAGTGTGCATCCTCATTTACTTTTCAATAGCATTCTTGAGCAGCCACTATGGTAATGCAACAATTGCTAATGAAATTCAGAACATGCAAAGGTAATAAATCATGAGCAACATATATTTGTATTCTTTTCTAGTATTCTTATTTTTTATATGTCGCTCCATATTTATCATGTAAAGATTTAAGTCCTCTCCATATACACGATTGTTACATTGTTTGGGACTTTGAATCGATTTCTTGGGATTGTATCAATATTTTGGGGTTGATATAAACTCAGGAGTGACGAGCAGTGAACAATCATCGCTACAAAATCATATCACCATTATCATTTATGATGGATTTGGTTTACCTCAGTTTCCTTGAACATGAATCATTGTTTTCTTTAATTTAGATTTAATAAATTATGATTTTGGGCCAATGAAAATTCAAAGAGTACAAATTTCTTTGTGCTTCTAATTCTAATCATAATAAGAGGTTATCTTTTATTGGAGAAACTCGATATGTTTCGAGTAAAATTTTAATGAAATTCTCCAATGGTAAGTTTCATATGCCCACTTTCATCCTTTTATATTTCTTTACATTTTTTGTTTTCAATTTTATTTTCAATTTTGTCGATATATATATCTCTGTTTTTTAGGTCTCACTTAAATTATCTTGCACTTCTATCAACTCAGATGTGGAGCTCATTCTCTTTGTTGTTTGCAACCAAGTTTAGGAAGAGAAGTTACGATGTTCATCAAATCAAATAAATTGGGGAGTCCCTGAACTTTCAATTTGTTTCATAAGCACTGCTTTATTAGAAAATTATTCAGATATTCTCATGCAAGCTATGAAACTAAATCTGCAAAAGATAAAAACTTCTCATTTGGCTTTATTATCTCTCATGACTGTTATTTATTTTATGGTTGAGAGCCTAATTGCTTAAAACTCTGCAAGGTAGAATTTACTAAAATCTCAACATAGGACGAATACACGCACGCTTATCTTATTTTACTCATTTGTTGAGACATTTGTATAGTTAGCCTTGTAGAGGTTGTTTTTAATTTGGGCTTTATTTTCATTTTTCTTATTTTATTTCACATTTTTTTTAGTTTGTTGATTTCTTCTTTCACTTCAATGTTAGATTTATTTTCCTTTTTCTTATTGGTTATGGTTTTATTTGGGTGATATCGTCAAGGTTTATGTCGAAATAATTTATTTTTCTCACGCAACATTGGTTGGAAGACATGGGAAATATTTACTCTGTCTATTTAACAAGTTTCATTTAACATTAAAGGTATATCTTTATGGAATCCTATAACCCTCTTACTTTAAATCTTTTTCATGAAATAACACACATACTTTCTAAGTGATATAGTTCATATTTTCAAAGGAAAGAACTGACCTTGAGTTTAACTCAATGGATCCTTCCCATCCCTCCACTTTATAAAAACCTTTGATTGATAGTCGCGGGGAAGGATATCTAGTCAACATTATGGAAGTATTATATCCATTAGCATAAGTCTATTTTACCATCCCACCTCTTTCACTCAGGTACATCATAAACATAGCTCGCAAATGTGCTTATCAAAAGGGTGATCAAAAGGGGAAGCATGGGAAATACAAGTATACCTATCGGGGCAATGGACGCCCGCTGGCAGTGGGGCCATGCTTGTATGGCATTAAGGACAACTTCGTTGAGGTACCGACCAAGCTCGCTGGCAGCGTAGAAATGACAAAGACCATTCATATCGATGGATATATGTTTTTATCAAGAACTCTTATATGTACCTTCTATTTTTCATACAAGGTAGTCTTAAATATTAATTTTTTCCCAAAATTTGAATTCATTAATTTAAACTCAGTTGGTTTAAGTACTTATTCTTTCGAGCTTATATTGCTTGATCTATTAACATTGGACCCATGCAAAATATTTTACTCTTTGTCGGCTTGACGGTGCTCATTATTTTAACCTTTGGGTAAAGCGAAGTTCATCATCTTTTAACCAGAGATAATTGGTTCTTCCCCATGTGTCCTCAATTGTTGAGGTGAAAACTAAACACCCCCATTTTAGCTTATTATTCATATTAATAATGGGGACCCTTTCCGTAAATTTTGGCTAAATTGCTTTTTAATATTTTCTTTTGGTTAAATGTCCAACAATTTTGCCAAATTTTTATTTTATTCAGATTTTTCTTTTGATTGCTTTATTGCGTTCGAATTTTCGCTAGCTTTCCATTTGATTCTCATTTCATCTCATTTGGTTGCATGGTTTGCAAATGATGCTTATTGGAAGTTAAGTAATTTTTATCGCCAAGGCCCAAAAATGTTCAAAATGTATATTATGTTATTTTTGTAAATTACTTATATTGATTGTTAATTAATTTTTGCTAATTAATTAATTTTTCACTAACAATCCTCAAAATCACCACAGCCAAATTGTAAAATAATTAAAATTGTGCATTATCAAATTTCAGAAGTTAATTTCAATTTTAATTTTAATAAAAGTTCTGAGATCCGAAATTCCAAAAACTCAAGTGATTATAATTTTTAATAGTATCACAACCTTAATTACCAAATGGTTATAATTATAATTTATATAAAGGAGAGAGTTTCACTCCAAATGGCATTGCTTTCCTCCTTCACACCATACTTCACCTCCCATCGGAGTCTTAGAGCAATATAACCTTGTAACTTCCATTAAAATTCAACCTCTTATTGAATGTTCATTTTATGTATATTTTAATTCACCCCAAAGTCCCATCAGAACCTCGGGATTTCCCTCATTTCAATGGGACCTCAATACATATAATATCGTAACATCAATTTTAAAACATCTCCGAAATTTACAAGTTCTGATGGCCGATTGATTAAAGTTTTGATTTACCAACCTTGGGATCTTTAGGACTTCAGAGCCTTTTTAATTACACTTCTGATTTCTTATTAATTCTCATGCCCGATATCCCTTGTCGGTTTGTTGATCTCAGAGCTTTTTTTTAACAAACTTCTCATATTACAAACTTCTCATATCGAATTGTTTCATATAACACTTCACTATATAATAAAGTACCTCTTCTCTTAATCCTTTCGGAACCCTAAAGAGCTTCCAAAAGCCACTTATAACATTTTTAATATTGTTTTTTTTAATCTTTTAATTTAAATAATTTGTAATTAATTTTATATATATTAAATTATCTTAATTATATATTTAATAACTTAATGTGAATATATATATATATAAGTTAGGTATTTATTTTTCCAAAATTCTAATATTTTTGGCACTTTAACTTCGGAGAGGCATATTTCAAGTTTCACTCAATAAAATGAAGTTTGCAAGAGCTCATTGGAAAGCTAAGACCGAGGAGAATAATATGCGATAATTAATTTTAGAAATTTTCATCATTTAATGACCCAGAAATCCAGCAGAAAACAAAGTCACGAATTTGCAACCAAAAATTAGTTTTGCTATTTTAATTTGGGCAAATCTCATTGGACTGGAGAAACCGCTATCAATAATTTATTCCCAACAATACCCAAGGCTGATATGTTCCATTTGAAGAATCGTAGCACGAGAATTTCTTTGGATTTAAATTTATTTCTAATATAACAATTTATTGAGAAGTGGTTTGATTTTTATTTTGTGCACAAAATTTGTTTTGATTTCTGAATTTTGATTGGTTTTTGGCATATTAGCAGTTGGGGAGATGAGGAAGAGAAGACTTGGAATAATGGAATTACACCAACAAGAGGGAAAGAAGAATTTTAGCCAATTAAAATTTGTTGGAGAAAATTTATTCTCCATCAACTCTCTCATTTGCAATTATAAATCTAGCTTTTGTCATAATTGAGAAGGGGGGTTCCAGATCTAAAACTTGGGGAGGAAATTCTTTGCAAAGAGAGGAGTTTTTTGCACTACTATAGGGAGCAATATTTTTGTAGAGAATTAGCTAGTTTGAACCAAGCTTGTGGAGAATTAAAAGAGATGTATTTTAGCTCTGAAAATTTCATGCACTTAAAGGCTATGATCAAATCTTTAATTCTTGTACACTATTGTCGGAGATAAAGGCTGATTTTTGGCATGCATTTAATAAAATTTGAGGCAATTCTTGATCCAGATAAGTATATGGTTTTGAAGTTTTCCACTATTGTAAATTCATTTAATATATGCTTGTTTAAATGATTTGAAAGTTATCTTTTAATGATGGATCTAATTGTCATCAAGATAAATTGTGAATTCAAATAGATAAAGAAAACATACTTGTTAACTCTTTAGCAAATTCATGTCAAGTTTATGTTTGTTTTAATAATTGTTTATGAGAACTATTTCCTTAATGTAGTCATATCTTTTTAGTGTGAATTAATCTTATTTGAATTTGGATGTATGTGCACTAGAGATCTGATAACTATTCATCAGATAACCGAATACATATACTTGTTTGAATTATTTCCTT
The DNA here is from genome assembly GCA_000404065.3 of Pinus taeda. Taxonomy (NCBI): domain Eukaryota; kingdom Viridiplantae; phylum Streptophyta; class Pinopsida; order Pinales; family Pinaceae; genus Pinus; species Pinus taeda. The sequence continues at coordinate 137,024 of APFE030233239.1, forward strand.
GGCTTATTGACTTCATTTTTATTCCAAATTCAAAGTTGGTCCAAATCCATTTTTACCTTGCTCTTGGTTGAGAGGGGGACTAATCCTTATTTCAATCGAGATATATTTAGGATTTATTTTCTATTACTTAGAGTAGATATGCATTTAGTTTTAATTATTGCATTCTAAAAGTCCTCTTACACAAAGGAAGACTTTAGAACGTTTTGGTTGAACCATTAATTCAGCTTATGGATCACTTTCTTGTAAGAGCTCTGCAAGTGCGCAGATCTGGTGTCTCTTTTCTATTGGAAACTATTAGATATACTATAATCTAACAGAGAAAGGGAGAGGGTAATTCGACCCAATTGAACCAATCAAAACCACCATTCCAAATGGAAAAGGAGTTGCTTTAATTTTATGACCGGGTGGTCTCCCTTACATGTTGACAAGGTCATTTTGGACCATCAACAAAAGTATAAGGACACTCAGACATATTTAGCATTGCTTTTTTTTTTTATTATAAAGAGACGGATTAAATTTTCATTATATAGACTGGAAAAGGGCCAGGTCTCGTACAAAATTCAAGTTTGTGCTTTCTGCAATTTTCATCAATTTACATTGGATAGGGACCTTATTTATACCAATGTTATTTATGTATATTCTTATATCAAAACTATAATTGTAGACTCTCCAGAAAACACCACTATATTCTATACATTGACATATCATATATATACAATAATACAAATTCTTTTAGCTCCTACTAGGCTTAGCTTCTTCACCCTCAAGATCATCCACAAAAGTGGTCAATTCCTCTGCAACATCCTCTTCTTCACCCAGGACCCGCACAACAGCAACAACCTCGGCACTAGCAGTGTTGATGACCGTAGCATCCCCAACCCTGAAAAGTTCCTTTAAGACCCCGACAATCGCAATTTCTACTTTATTTTCGATCACGTCGACCTTTTGTTGAACACTCAACACATCTATGCACAGGCCTTCCATAGTCTTCTACAATAATTCCAAATATTTACCCGATCTTGATAATTGAGCATAGATAACAACCATGTTTTCGTTGATTTCCTTAACGATATCCTTTATTACTTGTTTACATGATCTCTCCACCAGATTCTCAATGCTTCCACCACTGCCATGACCAGACCCAAAGCTACCAAACCCTCAACCTCCCCCACTGCCATTACACGCGGAGGCCATCTTTGCAGCAATACGCCTATGAACAATAACAATCTTCTGTTTAACTGACCGAAGCTAGCTACAATATATAATAGCTGATTCAATCCCAACATTCCTCCCAATCTTATCCTTCATAAATGCAAGACAATTCAGAGTCTTGTCAATGCTAATTCCCTCCATTATTATTTCCCACTGCCAAAAAGAACTAGGATCGTAATGCGATGGTACCTTCTTCCTTGGGAGGTATAGCTATATTACATATCCCGGTGAGTAACCGAAAACTCAACACCCACCTATCCTCGTACATGATCTGCATTCCAACGATACCACACCTGTGCCTTAACTCGCAACATACCATCCCCACTTCCAAAGCACTACGAGGGAACCTCGGGGAGCTAGCCATATTAACTACTAACTTAATTATCTAACGACATGTACCTCTGCAATAAAGCGTCAACCTATTACAATCGATCAGGGGATGTGACATGAGGATTTTTTTTTATTTATACATAATTTACCTTGTTCTAACAACACCCCCGTGTTGGCCTGAACATCCGCTATATGGTTATTGCCACGCAACACGTGGAACAAGTAAACCTAATCAATTTTTTTTAACAAATATATAATCCTTGCCATGATTGAGGAGGGTTCATCATCGAGGAGATTGGCATTCTCGAGGAGCTTTACACATTTTTGGATAATCATCATGGAGTTGCCAACTATAGACAAAATTTTGATACCATTGGCTAAATTATTTTTCAAACCCTGCCATAAAGAAAGGGATTCAACTTGATTGTTTTTCATTATTCCAAGACCCCAAGCATACTTTACTTTTATTTTTTCTTCGAGGTTGATAATTACCCCTCTCGCTCCAACCTCCCTGGGGTTACCTTTCGAAGCTCCATCGAAGTATAGTTCACTGTTCCCGACTTTCTTTTTCCATTTAATAAATTCATCACCTTTCAGTTTGATATAGAAGGACAAATGATCATAACACTTTAAGCAAGGAGCTTTGAGGTTGGGGATGGAGATCCTAAGCTAGTCTTTTTCAAAACTAGTCATCTCATTCATATCTGAAGCATCGAAGCCCTGGGAAAATACAACCTCAAAGATAAGTGTCATTCCTTTGATTGTAGCAGTTTCAAAGTTATGTTGTATATTTTGAAAGATAACCTAATTACGACACAACCATATCGACCAACACATATATTTAGGAATTTCCATCCAACATCGCCTTAACAAAGAGTTTGGGGAACAAGGATATTTATGTTTCCAATGAATAAACATGTCACTCCAATCATCTGCAATTTGGGGAACGAAAGCCAAAAACGCTAGAGCATAGTTCCATGGATCCACAATAAAGGAACAGTAGAAGGATAAATGCTTGATGGATTCCTCTGCATTACCACACAAAACACAACAGGAGGGACCATTGATTTTCCTCTTCTTTAAGTTATCTGTCGTAAGGATTTTCTCGTGGACTAATTCCTAGGAGAAAATGTTTACCTTTGGAATACCATTCATCATTCCACGATTCCCCCCCCCCACAAAAATTTAGAAGGAAGGGGGGGAGGAGAGCATCTTGATTGAAAAAGCATAGCCATTTTTAACACAATATTTCTTGTCTTTTTCTCCCAACCAGACTTGTATGTCTAGTTTGCTAGTGATTATTGGAGCAAACCCAATAAAACTTTCGATCAGAAGATGTCAATGCATGAGAAGGTGATTGGGAAATTCCAAAGGGAGCCACCCACACCACAAACCTAGTTCATCCCAACAGGATATATATCTGCAAGATCGAAGAACCCATGCTCAACCATCCAGCCTAAGAAAGCACAATCAATGCCTTCCGCACAATCAGATCCAATAAGAATGTGTTTCCCATTCTCTGGAAGCCAACCAAGATGGTTCAGAATGAGTAATGATGAGGCTTTTCACAGTCTCCAAATTTTTTATCCTTTCCCTTCCCAAGATTCATCCTTTGGTCGAATGAGGCGATTTTTGTGGAAATATTTCCTTATAAAGGCCTTTTTCCACAATGCATTGGAGTCTGAGAGCAACCTCCAAACTAGTTTAGCCCCCAATGCCAAATTCATTAGAGGGTCCTTTATTTCCAATCCTTCCAAATTCTGAGGTTGCTTAACCAAATTCCAATTTACTAGGTGGAATTTATGTTTGTTTCCCTTACCTCCTTGCCATAAGAATTTTCTAATGAGATTGCTTATTTATTGATTGATGTAGGTTGGTGATAAGAGACCAACACCCAAATAAACCGGAAGGGAGGATAGAACATGTTTGATTAGGGTAACTCTCCTAGCCAAATTGAGCCATCTAACTCCCAATGAGTGCACCTTGTTCCTTATTTTTTGAAGTACATTTCCCCAATCTTCCACTGAGGCCTATTTTGGGGAAATAGGAATCCCAAGATATTTGAAGGAAGTATGATGAAGGTCCACAAGGATGCCGAGTAGCCGGTCTATTGTGTTCAACATTTCCCTTTCCAGTTCCAACCAATTAATTGACATTTCAATTTGTTGATCAATCCCCCTGAGAGGTGAAGAAACCCATCTAGATTTTTTTTTAATCTAGCAGCGATCGCCAATGAGGCTCTGCTAATCAGTAGAGTATCATTGGTGAACTGAGAGTGATTAATTCCCCTGACATTTCTTGCGATATTAAGACCCGAAAGGGAGCCATCCAACTTCCCAACTTCAAATTTACTACTAGAGCTTCAACCATGATTATATAAAGAAGAGGCTATAGAGGACATCCTTGGCAAAGACCTCTTGAGGCAGCAAAGAAGGGGGCAAGGCGACCATTGATAAGAGGGGAAATCCAGGAGGAACCAATACAAGCTTTAATCCAAGAGATGGATTCATTGCTAAATCCTAACTTTTCCATGACAAGGAAGAGGGAGTGATTTACCCGGTCAAACGCAATTTCTATATCCAATTTGATGATCATTCTAGCCTCTCCCTCTTCTTTTCTTGAATGCATTGCTTCCTATACCAGGATGATATTATCCAGGATGTTTCGATGTTGCATGAACCCTCCTTGGTTCTCAGAGATAATGGAGGGAAGTAGGGGTTTAATTCTATTGGCAATGATTTTTGTTAAGATTTTATAAGAAGAGTTGCAAAGTGAAATAGTGTGAAATCTAGAGAAGGAGGTGGGATTGACATCTTTTGGAATCAGGCAAGAAAGGCAGAATTGGTGCAACCCCCCAATTTATTTTTAACTCCGCTATAGTTCAACATTTTAATGAGGTATTTTTTATGACATTCCACAATAAACGATAAAAATTGTTTAAAAAATACATCTAGACATGGAGCCTTCTCGGGTTCCAAATGCCATATCACACTTCATACTTCTTCTTATGAAATTACACCAGAGAGAGACACAGTAGAAGGCAAAGAGACAACCTGAGGCAATGCCTGAAGGAAATCAGGGGCATCTTCTAAAGTAATGCAGTCTCATTTCAGAAGAGTTTTGAAGTAATTATATTCCTCCAATTTAATAATTATATGTTGATTGTTTTCCCACCCACTGCCTTTATTTCCCTGATTCTATTCTTGTTCTCTCAACCCATTGCTTGTTTGTGGAAGTAGGAAGTGTTAGAATCCCCCGCTTTCAACCAAATACTATGAGATTTAAGCCTCCACATATTTTCCTCTTGCCTACTAAGATTGAATCTCTGAGTGGAACGGTCTTTTTCCTTTTGAATATGTGATTCTTCAATATGGAATTTTTCCATCATATTGTAATGTTCTTCTAGTTCTTGGACTTTCTCTCTTCTTTTATTCCCTGATGGCTGATAGTTCTCTTTAATCCATTTCCTTTCTAGCTTAGATACCCAAACATAGTTGGGTGAGCCCTAGATTTGGCAAGTCCAAGCTTACTTTACCATATTCCCAACCTCTTCATATTGGTACCAATCTGCATTAAATTTGAAGGGCAACGACCCAAGGTTTTCAACCTTTTCCATAGAAATCATGATAGGGTGTTGATATGAGTCTCCCTAAGATTCGATAGATGAGGAACAGTCTAAACCATTGAGAAGCCAATTTCTATGCAGCAAAAACCTATCCATACGAGCAACAATATAATGATCACCAACGCGTCTATTAGACCATGTGTATTTCCCGATCTTTGGTTTAATATCAATTAGGTCCCATCATTCCATAATTTCCTCCATTATGTCTCTAAAAGGATCCCTGATCGCAGACCCTCCTCCTTTTTCTGTCGTATTTAGTACTATGTTGAAATCCCCTCCCATTATACTATTAATGTGATAATTCCTTTCCTTTATCACGTCTAATGAGGCCCAAAAATCGACCTCGTCACTGTATAGCATTGGACCATAAATATTTATGAAGGCTATTCTTTCACCTGTATCCTTATCCTCCAAAAGAACCATAATCCAAGATTTGGTCTTAATTCCATCAACCAGAGTAAATTTATTGTTCAACCAAAATATGCCTAGCCCTCTTGAAGCTCCCCTTGAGGACTGAGTTGACCTCGAACTGTCTCTCCAAAAAATTCTAGCTGCTTTCATAGTCTCCAATTCTTCTAACTTTGTTTCTTGAAGAAATACTACTGATGGAGATTATTGTTTTATTATATCTCTAACTGCTAGGTTTTTAGTAGGGTTTCCTCGCCCCCTTATGTTCCAAGAAATTAGTTTCATTACTTGTGAGTGGAGGGGAAGCCACCACCATCATTTCCTTCTTTGTTTGTCTTTTTCCCTTTCATAATTTCTGAAATGATTGTTTGATTCCACAGTTTTTTATTTAGTTCTGCTTCTCTTTCTCTTTGTGTCCTTTTGTTTGGTCTCCCTACTTTCTTGGTGGGGTCAATTACGTGGTTGCTACAATCATCAGCCCAAGAAAGAGTTTGGGATAAATTTCGAGTGACAACACGATCCAAACCTTTGTGTTGGCTACTCGAAGGTGCTTCAGTGATAGGTGCAGACTTTGGCGGAGTAACTTCACCCCCATCCTCCTTTGAGCTATTTTCCGCTACTAGTTCTCCTTCTTCTCTTTCCTGAGTCTCCTCCATGATTTTCTGAGGGGGAGCCTCCAACTCCATATCCTCATCACTCAGCACTTTGAACAGGTTTGAGGAGGATGAAACCATATTGTTGACCAACATACCATGAGGTTTTAACATCGAATCTTTACCTTTCAGAGCTTTTTAAGGTTTTTGCCAATGCTCCTACTAAGCAATTAGGACATCCAAATTTTTATCATTCCAAGCTTTGGAGCAGTCTTTGGCAAAGTGGCCATAGTCATGATAATGTATGCATTTAAATGGGATTTTTTCATAGTCCAAGACTTGTCTATGCTTCCATTCTCCCAAGTTTAGATTGATTTCAGCTAGAAGTCCCTTCTTCAAGTCTACTTCCACACAAATTTTAGCACAGGAAAATTGTGAGCCTTTTGGTTCAAACTTATCCAATTATTTCCACACTCCATTATCGATAGCCCGTAGGCAATCGTTGCTCCAGCAGGAGATAGGGAGCCTTGGAAGCTTGACCCAAAACGGAATGGCAATAGGGATGTCCTCATCAAGGTTTAAATCAAGGGTCCATTAATTTAAATATATCCCTCTGGAGCCAAAGAAATATGGTCCATTACGAAAAATGACCTCCGTATCCTCCTTGTTTTCAAATAAGAAGATGAAGAATCCATTGCCAACAGCGGAGAGATCAATATCACCCTTCATCATGGGAGTCCAAGTTTTCTTAATCCAAGCTTCCATATATCTAGGTGAGGGCTACATACCTGTGAATTTCCTAATTAATGGTCTCTCAAAGTAAGTCAGGGAGGTATGACGGGCTCCATCCGGTAGAAAGGCATCTTTCACCTCAATAATCCACCTGACGAACTTGGAAGCAGCAGACACAACAAGTCACACTCGCTTCGGGAAGAAGGCTACCAGAGTCTAGAAAGCGACATCGACGTCCAGAGGGGGGGGGGGGGGCTCCGCAACGACCATTGAGAGAGCTTGCAAGAGTTCAAACCAGGGTTCCCGCCAAAATCGCCAAAGTGCCAAAAAAATCAAATTGGTGTAATAGGTTGAGTATTTTTCCATATTTAGCATTGCTTGACAAACTTATATTATTTTGTTTTTGGATGGCATATCATGCAGTTAGATGACCAACAGATCTGATTTCCCTTTGGGTAGGTTAAGGCCACCTAAACATTTGATTTCTAGTTGTAACTTGCCATTTTTTAAAGAAAATGAATGAAAAGATCTTGTGAAACTTAAGAAAATAAATAAAGATAATTAAATTGACTTTGTCATTTAAAATTTGTCCTTTAATTGTATAAGTACATGAACCAATCGTTTTTATTTATATTTATATTTATAATTTTTAATTAGTAAATTATTATTTTATATTTC